>JABUQX010081536.1:0-29764 GCA_015478945.1 Trachelipus rathkii
CGTATAGCCTTTGCATACCTTTTATTTCGCCTTAAAAGTACAGTCCATCGTACGACTTTTGCACAGTGGCATTTCTAATTCTGATTAAATAATTATGAATAAAGTTACTGAAAAGCTGAATTAGATAAGAAATACAATTAAAAGGGGATGATTCAAGTATTTTGCTCGGGCCGTAGCGCTAATTTTACGGCCCCCCTTAAAAATGATCATATAATTTCGGATTTAACAATTAAAGGTTTGCTCTACAGAAACATAGAAAATTTAGCTTCTTAGCCTTCAAAAGTCGTGTTTTTCCGGTGTTTTTTCTGGTACTGTGGTCATCTTTCAGATTTTCTAATTTTAAAAATCCTTTTAATGCACATATTTTCATATAAACTTTCAGATTTTTTTGCGGTGACTTCAATACTTTGAAATATGCATAGATTGTGTTTGTCCATTACCTAAAATAATCTACGTAGAAAACATTTTCGAATTTTTTAGTTTTGTGCTCTGCGTTGTCCAATTTCTAAACCCAATAAATTGTTAAAAGTGAAAAATTTCATTTTTTTTCTAACTCATTTACAATCATCAAATTTTCAGGGCTTGTTTAGTCGGACAAGATGCATCTTTTTTACTTAGATAATTTTTTTTAAAAATTTTCAAAAAATTTTTTTTTTGAAAATTTGTTCCAAGAACAAATCCAAACCTATTGCATATACAAAGAAATATCTAAGTAAAAAAGATGCATCTTGCCCGACCATAATGGGTGAAACCTTTGATGTTGATTCTGTTAGAGTAAAAAAAAAAAAAATGTCAGTTTTTTTCACTTTTCAAATTAAAAAAAAATGGGTTTGGAAATTGGACAACGCTGAGCACAAAATTAAAAAATTTGAAAATGTTCTATGTAATTATTGTAGGTAATGGACCCATCTACTGCATATTTCAAGTTTGAAGTCATTTTCGCAAAAAATCTGACAGTTGATATGAAAATAGTCCAAAAACTGGATTTTTAAATTTGAAAATTTTTGAAAGAATGACTAGTCACAGGAAAACAACGTTTTAAAGGGCAAAAAAAAGCTACATTTTGGTGTTTATATAGTCAAAATCATCTGAAAATTCCGAATTTTGTCCATTTTTAGGGGGGCCGTAAAATTAGGCTACGCTCGAGCAAAATATTGAATCATCCCCTTTTAATGAAGACACAAACAAAATATTATGAATATCAAAATTTCAGATATAAAAAAAAATATGAAACTATAATATATAAACACAAACTCAGGGGCTTCCAGCTTGTAGGAAATTGGAAACCAAAAAATTGTCCAAATAAAGCATATTTGATAAAATTTATAAAATAATTGTTAAAATAATTAAAATTCCACAACTTAATAAATAAAAAAAAACGAAAATAAAACCATTTTTTCTTTGGGTTTTCATTGTCACGGCTTGTGTTTTTATTCCATGAAAAAATTATTACCTGTTTCGTTTTTTATTTATGTCCTTTTTTTAAACGGGCCATAAATCGGAAATTTTGTTAAAAACACATGACCATGAGGTTATGTTATTCGCTTGGGGTTTCTTTCCCCCAACAACACTCTTTGACCCCCCGCGTATTATCACACACCTACCAAAAAATGTCCAAACCCACACATTAAAAATTTATTGATAGGCGTATCATAGGGATGGTGGCCCAATTCACGCCATTTGTAATAGTCAATATGTTTTACTCAAGGGGGATGAAAACGGTGCATATGATTGAGTTCAGGCATTCACGATTATTGAGGAACACTCAACTATTTGATCTAACTTGTAATTATGGAGGGTACAACGAGGAAAGTGTAAATAAAAGTTCGTTTTGTTCGCACAGAAAAACTGGTATTTTAAGTCTCCCAATATGCAAAAATCACACCAGAGCGTCACAAAAATGAGTAAGAAAAAAAATCTGTAGCAATAAAAGTTATACACATATTTCAAAATAAAGTTGTTAAGATCTGGGCAATATTTTTCATGTTTTGACATATATTTTATTAATATATAAAAATATTTAGAAAAATAACTGGCTAATATAATGAATTACTTCGCTGGGATTCCTTTATTCATCACTAATGATGAAAATTGCTATTTGGAAGAGACGCACTTGTTTAGTTATTGTATGTCCAAAACAATATTTATGTGTTTATCTCATATTTTTATTTATAATACTAGTAATTTTGAATATTCAATACATATTCTCTAGATGTATTAGATAGTACTTTCATAATTAAAGTAGAGACTTGTAGTACTACCACGATGAGATTTTTTTTTTTTTTTTATTTAGTCACCCCCCCCGACGCTATATAACAGACTGCCGGATATCCGATATCCGGCTAATTCACTATCCGATATCCGGCCGGATATCCGGTATCCGGCCCATCCCTAATTAATAATAATAATAATAATAATTTCTTTCTTTCAATTCTTTATCCACCCTTCTCTTCCCACAAGATATAGGGTAGGAGTGTGTAACACACCCAGAAAATAGAATTAAGTAAAAAAGCATGAAGTCAAGTCCAAAGGAATGCCACCAGTACCATCCCCTTAAGTGAGAGCCCATTGCAGGTAAAATACAATCCACCCTAGGGCTTTGCAAGGCTGCGATGGACCCTTACTGTGGTATCCTGTCAATATGGGGTTTATCGCCTGGGTAAGGCTCACAAACATACCCCACCACAATCCCCGCTATTCACTATTATTATATAACTTTCTTCTTAACTCTGCCAAACTTGCATTCCTTTCCTACAGACATTCTTTTACTGACTCAATCAACCTTTTCTTCAGTCTCCCAGCCGGTCAATTCCCAGCACACTCACCAATATACATCACCTTAACCACCAACTGTCATCCATCTTAATATGATCAACGCTGATGCACTCTCATTTATTCTATCATTTAAGCCTTTCTCAACCACACAACTCTCATGCTCATTCTCATTTATCAATCAGTCTCACACTACAGCCCAAGATTGGTCCATCCTGAACAGATCTGTACCTAATCTATAAATCCCTCTATTACATACCAGTTCACTAAGTACTATACTTAAACAGGTAAAAAACTCTAATCAAAAGTTTGCCACCAACAATTAGTCCCTTTGTTATCCATTAAAGATTTATTGCATCAGCATATTTCCCTTCAAATTCCTACTACCTCTGCCATACCTGTTCCTTTCATCCACAGAACTTAATATTTAAACTCTGATACTTGTTCAATTGCTCACATCCAACATAGAACACAACACAAACACTCCTCACTCGTACCACTCACTTTTATTATTATCTCATTTCTTCAAATCCTCCTTTTTACATCCGGGCTAACACCCTTATCAATCCTACTCAAACTCTCTCTGATTCCACACAAACAATCATTAGCATAGCATAACAGGGTCCTCCATCATTCTAAACACTTCCCTCTCTATTCTTTCTACCTCATAATGCAAATAAATATCACAGACACAGACACATCCCTGCTCACTTTCACCTATATTTCCATCTTTCATTCCATTTATTCTAACATGCTTCACTACCATCATACATACTTTTGATTCCATTCGGAGCACTACCAGCCATAACATATCGTAGAATCTGTCAAGAGCTTTCCTATTTTAACTGGTGACCTTTGTGCTAAAGCCATGAAGATTCCTCTAAACATAGGATAAGGTTTTCTCGTCTTCTTTAATGTGGAAAATCTGATCTAACACATCCCTTACATTTTAATTGCACTATATTCTTCACTTCGGTCTCAATCACTTTTTCAACGAACTACAGATATATCTTTCTACAACACTCATAAACTATTGTGTATGATCCTGTTCTCTTATTCACTTATCTAATATTAGGCGTGCTATTACTGCTCTCCTCAATTTCTTTGAATATCCTCTATAAAGCTTTATTTACACGATTCAATCTGTTAACACCATCGAAATATATTTTTTATATTCAAGGTTATTCATGCGATTACTCATCCCTTATGATTAATCAGTCTTTCAATTTTCTCATCTACTATTACTTCTCCAACTATTACTAATAACAAAGCTATTTTTGGTTTTACAACCATCTAACCCCACACACTATATCACCTTTCATTATGTTAATGTTCATAAGATTTTTAAGTGTGAGTCCACTCTCTCCTCTCTCTATTTATAATCACGAAAGTACCATACCTAATCTTTATTCTCTGAAGATTCCTTTACACTCTTTTAACCTTTTGTACTTCCTTTCAGAAGAGCTTCTAATTCCTTCCAAAATTCATTCTCCTTTCAAACTCTTCATTTCTCTTTTTTCCTCCATATACAAATTTTAGTCTTCCTTTTCTTTCATTATTTTAATTTTAAATACATTCTTTCGAGACCTCATCAATGTCTTTCAGTACATTCAACCATGCTTGTTTAATTAACTTTTAACCGCTTGCATAACCTTTTCATTCCACCACTCACTATTTTTATTCTTACTTTATACTTTAACATATCCACGTATTTCTCATACGCGTGAAGTTAGCAGTTTATTTTAGCAGTAGATTTTTTTTTTTGCGCCACAAAATTAGCCAAATTATAGGTTGAAGGTCAAAGGCCATGCAATTTAAAAATATAAAGGACAATAGTAAGATAAAATCTTAATTGAAGATGTTAATTGATAATGAAACATTAATATTTGACAATATTAATAAAATATTGTTTTCAATTTACTTCTAATACAATATAATAATAGTTAAAAAATAAATAAATATATAAATCAATAAATAAAATTAAAAAATAAATAAATAAAAATTAAAAAATAAATAAATATAAAAAAATAATTAAATTAAATAAATAAATAAATAATAATAAATAAATAAATAAATAAATAATAAATTAAATAAAAAATAAAGAAAATTAATTTAAATAAAATTTTAATAAATATAATGAATAAATAAAATTTTTAATAAATTTTTATTATATTAAAATTAGATGTATTCATAAATAAATATATACAGTATTTTTATTGGAAACTATTAAACAATAAAAAATAAAAATAATTAAAAATCTTAAATAAATAAATAACTGAAAAATAATAAATAAATTAAATGATAATAAATAAATAAATAAATAATAGTTTAATAATTATAATTAAATAGATAAATAAAATTAATAAATAAATAATATTAATAACTAATATTAATAAATCAAATTAAATAATAACTATATAAATAACTAAATCAAATAAATAAATAAATCAAAATATAAAAAGTAAATAATAAGATCAAAAAATCATAAAATAAAAGAATAATGAAAGATATTAAATAAAATAATGATATTTAAATATGATAAATAAATAATTTAATAATACTAAATAATAAATAAAAATTAAATAAAGAAAGAGATAAATTAAAAGTAATAATCAAATAAATAAGATATTAAAAAATCATTAAATAAATAATAAATGAATAGGATAATAATAATAAATAATGAATAAAAAAATAAATTAATAATAATAAATAAATAAATACATATATAATAACTATAATAATAATTACAAAATAATGAATAATAATAAATAAATATAAATATTAAATAAATAAATAAAAAATTAAATATAATTAATAAATATAATAAATAAATAAGTAATTAATGAAAGAGAATTACTACGAAAAGAGCAACATGTTCTAAATAAATCTTATATCAATAAAATAATAATATTAAAAATTCATTAAATATAGTAATAAATAATAATAAATAAATAATAAAATAATAATCAATAAATAATAAATAGGATTAATAATGGAAAGAAAAATAGATAAATTAAAAAATAACATCAGTAATAATAAATTAAAATAAATACATAATAAATGAATAAATAAATAATAAATAATTGATAGGAGTAAATAAATCCAAATTAATAAATAAATAAATTTAAATAAATAATAAATCAAAATTAAATAATAAATAAATAATAAATAAATCAAATAAAATAAAAAAATAATATTATTAAATAATAAATAAATAATAAATAATTAATAATAATAAATAAATAAATAATAAATAATCATAATAATAAAAAAATAAGAAATAATAAATTAAATAAATAAATAGATAAATAAATAAATTTATTGCAACATATGTTGCAAAAAATTTATTGTTGTAACATAAATGAACATAACAAAACATAACACAACCATAAAAAGTATTTTCGTACAGAAAAACCTACTGATACATTACTCAAAATTAGTTCTGACAATTCATGCTACGGCATTTATTAACTGAATTAATGAAGGATTTCAAAACCTAACAGAATTTCACACACTCGAATTTTTCGGTTTTTGCACTTCTAAGTATTTCGTACAAGAAAAAAATTCTACTGCTACAATTACTCAATTTAAGTTCTGAAAACTTCATGCTACGGATTTTTAACTTAATGAAGGTATTTCAACAAACCATTACAGAATTCCAACAACGTCTATTTTCGAGTTTTGCACTTTAAGTATTTTCGTACGAAAAAAAATGGAATTGAATTTCTTTCAAATTTGAGTTCTTACAAACACATCCTAACCGGCATTTTATAGTTATATGAAGGATTTACACCATACAGTATTTCACACACGCTCAAAATTTTCGGAGTTTTCACTTCTAAGTATTTTCGTAAGAAAAAAAATCACTGGTACCAATTACTCCAAATTTAAGTTCTGAAAAACTTCATGCGGTATTTTATAAATTAATTATGAAGGATTTCAACAACCATAACAGTATTTCCACCCACCTCGAAATTTTCGAGTTTTGCCTTCTAAGTTTTTGTACAAAAAAAATCTACTGCTACCAATTACTTCATTTGAGTTCCGACAAACTTCATGCTAACGGCATTTTATAACTTAATTATAAGGATTTTAACAACCATAGTATTTCACACACCTCGAAATTTTCGAGTTTTTGCACTTCTAAGTATTTCGTACCAGAAAAAAAAATCTACTGCTACCAATTACTCCAAAATTTAAGTTCTGACAAACTTCATGCTAACGGCATTTTATAACTTAATTATGAAGGATTTCAACAACCATAACAGTATTTCCACACACCTCGAATTTTTCGAGTTTTGCACTTCTAAGTATTTTCGTACAAAAAAAAAAATCTACTGCTACCAATTACTCCAAAATTTAAGTTCTGACAAACTTCATGCTACGGCATTTTATAAGTTAAATATGAAGGATTTCAACAACCATAACAGTATTTCCACACACCTCGAAATTTTCGAGTTTTGCACTTCTAAGTATTTTGATTATGTTGATGCTTTATATCTATCCTATAGGTACCGCAGCGGCAGGTGCTTGAGGGAACTTATCAATCGGGTGCCACCACCTTTACCATCACCTCGTAGCACATGGGGTGTTGTTTCTGCGCACGAGTTTTGTGTTGACATTGGTAACTCCAGGCTAGTTCGTTGTGGTGATTCCTTCTTTCCCACCACCTCTGTTATGTTGAATTCTCGTAAAGCTTCTGTATTTTCTGCTGAATTTAATCTCCTCACTTTAAAGCTTGCGTCTGTGTTATTATGCGTAGTTTACACTTGAGGTGACTTTTGAAGCTACTATACCTCCTTGATATGGCTTTGCCGTGAATGGTGGTGACATGTAAAAAAAATCTTGGGTAGGCGAATACTGCCGGCATGACTAAACATTTACAATCATCCATCTTATTTAATCAAAATCACACTTTTTCTCTAAAACATACCCTCAGATTGGGACTATGTCGTAACCTCAAAATTTTGACGTTTTCAAACTTAAAAATAGACTTAGAAATTCTATACTCACCACTAATACTAATACTATAGTATTCTAAATCTCATCACTCTCTCCTTTCTCAAACATTTATTCCTCTGGCCATTATGTACCATACGTCATACCATTTTCGCCAAAAGATAGAAGGCGGTTTACGGCGATATCGATCTCCGAGGCTGCATTAGCATTCCCTGGCAAAAGATAAAGTGGTAGTGGGCAGCTGCCTAACAGCCAACGTCGTTAGTCGCCTTCTACGCATGCAGGACATCTATGTGGGCAATTTTTTTTCCCACACACATGGGGATATAAGGGATAAGGATGTTGTCTAGAAGAGGTCAGAGGGGTGTGAATATAAGTATGCGTATATGATATGTTGGATAAAAGGTGGTGGTTTCTAAGAGCTATCGCTACCTATTACTCCAAAACCTGGACTCTTTCAGACTTCAGACCAACGGCATTTTATTAATAAATTAGTAACAATTTAAGATATCATAACAATATTCTCGGAGATTTCCAAATTTTGAACTCTTACGGAAATCTAAGTATTTTCGTTCCAGAATAAAAAATCTATCGCTACCTATTACTCCAAAACCTGGACTCTTTCCTTCAGACCAACGGCATTTTATTAATAAATTAGTAACAATTTAAGATATCATAACAATATTCTCGGAGATTTCCAAATTTTGAACTCTTACGGAAATCTAAGTATTTTCGTTCCAGAATAAAAAATCTATCATTACTCCAAAACCTGGACTCTTTCAGACTTCAGACCAACGGCATTTTATTAATAAATTAGTAACAATTTAAGATATCATAACAATATTCTCGGAGATTTCAAATTTTGAACTATTAGGAAATCTAAGTATTTTCCGTTCCAGAATAAAAAATCTATCATTACTTCAAAACCTGGACTCTTTCAGACTTCAGACCAACGGCAATTATTTATTAATAAATTAGTAAAAATTTCAGATATGATAACAATATTTGGAAATTTTCCAAATTTTGAATTCTTTAAGGAAACTACGTATTTTCGTTCCAGAATAAAAAATTCTATCGGAACCGACTCTTTCAGACTTCAGACCAACGGCATTTTATTAATAAATTAGTAAAATTTAATGATATCATACAATATTCTGAGATTTCAAAATTTTTGAACTCCAAGGAAATCAAGTATTTTCGTTTTCCAGAATAAAAAATCTTCGCTCCTATTACTCCAAAACCTGCTCTTTCAGACTTCCGCCCAACGGATTTTATTAATTAAATTAAGTAAACAATTTACATAATCACAAAATTTTCGGAGATTTCCAAATTTTGAACTCTTACTGAAATAAAAGTATATTCGTGTCTGAATAGAAATCTTCATTACTCAAAACTGGACTCTTTCAGAACTCAAGACAAAGATTAGTAATAAGGAAAATTTCTTCTACAGCCAAAACTTTCATATAGATTTTTCAAAATTTTTGAAACTCTTACGAATTTTAAGAAGTATTTTTCAGAATATAAAAATCTATCGTACATTACTTCAAAACCTGGACTCTTTCAGAGTTCTGACCAAAGCATTTCTAATAAACTTTTTAGTAAACATTTAAGCTAATCATACATATTCTCGAGATTTACAATTTTGAACTCTTAGGAATCTAAGTATTTTCGTTCCAGATATAAAATCTATATTACTTCAAACTGGACTCTTTCAGCTTCAGACCAACGGTTTTATTAATAATTTAGTAAATTTAGATAGGAAAACAATTTTCTCGGAGATCACGAAGTTTGAACTCTCACAGAAAGTACAAGTTATTATCGTTTCCAGAATAAAAAATCTTATCGGCTAACTTTTATCCAACTGGACTCTTTCAGACTTATCAGACCAAAGGCCTTTTATTAATAAAGTAGTAACAATTTAAGATATCATAACAATATTCTCGAGATTTCCAAATTTTGAACTCTTACGGAAATCTAAGTATTTTCGTTCCAGAATAAAAAATCTATCATTACTCCAAAACCTGGACTCTTTCAGACTTCAGACCAACGGCATTTATTAATAACGTTAGTAACAATTTAAGTATCATAACAATATTCTCGGAGATTTCCAAATTTTTGAACTCTTACGGAATCTAGTATTTTCGTTCGCAGAATAAAATCTATGCTACTATTACTATCAAACTGGACTCTTTCAGACTTCAGCCCAACGGCATTTTATTAAATTAGTTACAATTTAAGATATCGGATCAATGGTCTCGTTGCTAATTCCTATAGTTAAGTCTACGGAATCTCGTCTTTTGTTCAGATAAAACCTTTCGTATCAACACCTGACTGTTTCAGGGTCGACAATGATCTTATAATAAAATTAGTACATTTTTAAGATTCATAACAATATTCTCGGAGTTTCCAAATTTGAACTCTTACGAAAATCTAAGTATTTTCGTTCCAGAATATAAAATCTATCGCAACCTATTACTCCAAAACTGGCTGTGTAAATTTCCCTTTCTATCATTGTATTATAATTAGTAAACAATTTAAGATATGATAACAATATTCTGAAAGATTTCCAAATTTGGACCTTCCGGAAATCTAAGTATTTTCCTTCCAGAATAAAAAATCTATCATTACTCCAAAACCTGGACTCTTTCAGACTTCAGACCAACGGCATTTTATTAATAAATTAGTAACAATTTAAGATATCATAACAATATTCTCGGAGTTTCCAAATTTTGAACTCTTACGGAAATCTAAGTATTTCAGCTGTGGAATAGAAAGTCGAACATTACTGCAAAACCTGGACGCTTTCAGACTTCAGTCCAACGTAATATTATAAATATTTCGGAACAATTTAAGATATATAAAATATTCTCGGAGATTTCCAAATTTTAACTCCTACGGAAATTAAGTATTTTCTTCAGAATAAATCTATCGCTACCTATTCTCAAAACTGGACTCTTTCAGACTTCAAGCCCAACGGCATTTTATTATATTAGTAACAATTTAAGATATCATAACAATATTCTCGGAGATTTCAAATTTGAACTCTTTACGGAAATCTAAGTTTTCGTTCAGAATAAAACTCTATCATTATTCCAAACCTGGACTCTTTCAGACTTCAGACCAACGGCATTTTATAATTACTAACAATTTTAGATATCATAACAATATTCTCGGAGATTTCCAAATTTTTTCAGTTACCGAAATCTAAGTATTTTCGTTCAGAATAAAAAATCTATGCTACCTATTCCTCCAAAATGGACTCTTTCAGCTTCAGCCCAACGGAAATTTTTATTATAAATTAGTAACAATTTAAGATACCATAACAATATTCTCGAGATTTCAATTTTGAACTCTTAAATCTAAGTATTTTCGTTCCAGAATAAAAAATCTATCATTACTCCAAAACCTGGACTCTTTTCAGACTTCAGACCAACGGCATTTTATTAATAATTAGTAACAATTTAAGATATCAACAATATTCTCGGAGATTTCCAATTAGAACTCTTTAACGTTTAATTAAGTAGTTTTCGTCAGAATAAAAATCTATCGCTACGTATTATCCAAAACTGGACTCTTTCAGACTTCAGACCAACGATTTTTTATTAAATAAATTAGTAACAATTTAAGATATCAGAACATATTCTCGGAGATTTCCAATTTGAACTCTTAGGAAAATCTAAGTATTTCGTTCCAGAATAAAATTATCTTCTCCAAACCTGGACTCTTTCAGACTTCAGACCAACAGCTCATTAATAATAGTAACAATTTATAATAGTAATAACAATATTCTCGGAGATTTCCAAATTTTGAACTCTTAATACGGAAATCTAAGTATTTTCGTTCCAGAATGAAAAATTATCTCATCGCTCTGCCAAACTGGACTCTTTCAGCTTCAGTCCCAACGGCATTTTAATTATAAATTAGTAACAAAATTAAAGATATCATAACAATATTCTCGGAGATTTCCAAATTTTGAATTTACGGAAATCTAAAGTATTTTCGTTCCAGAATAAAAAATCTATCATTACTCCAAAACCTGGACTCTTTCAGACTTCAGACCACGGCATTTTATTAATAAATTAGTAAAAATTTCAGATAAACAATATTTTTGGAGATTTCCAAATTTTGAACTTTACGGAATCATAAGTTTTTCGTTCGAATAAACAATCTATCGGCTCCTATTACTGCAAAACTGGACTCTTTCAGACTTCAGACCAATTCATTTTTAAATTAATAAATTAGTAACAATTTAGATATCATAACAATATCTGGAGATTTTCCAAATTTGAACTCTTACGAAATTCTAAGTATTTCGTTCCAGAATAAAAATCTATCGCTACTCACTGGACTCTTTTCAGACTTTCAGACAACGGCATTTATTAATAATTAGTACAATTTAAGATATCATAAATATTCTCGGAGATTTCCAAATTTTGAACTCTTACGGAATCTAAGTATTTTCGTTCCAGAATAAAAAATCTATCATTACTCCAAAACCTGGACTTTCAGACTTCAGGCCAACGGCATTTTATTATTAAATTAGTACAATTTTAAGGATATATAACAATCTTCGGAGTAATTTCCAAATTCTGAACTCTTAACGGAAATCTAGTATTTTTCGTTCCAAGAATAAAAGAATCTATCGCTACCTATTACTCCAAAAACTCTTTCAGACTTCAGACCAACGGCATTTTATTAATAAATTAGTAAAATTTAAGATATCATAAAATAATTCTCGAGATTTTCAATTTTTGAATCTTGGAAATCTAAGTATTTTCGCTTCCAGAATAAAAATCTATCGCTACTCAAAACCTGGACCTTTCAGCTTCAGACAAACGGCATTTATTAATAAATTAGGTAACAATTTAAGATATCATAACAATATTCTCCGGAGATTTCAAAATTTTGAATTTTTGGAAATTTAAGTATTTTCGTTCCAGAATAAAAAATCTATCATTACTCCAAAACCTGGACTCTTTCACACTCTCATGTCCGGCGATTAAAATTTAACAATTTAAGTAAGAAATAACAATATTCTCGGAGATTTCCAAATTTTTGAACTCTTACGGAAATCTAAGTATTTTCGTTCCAGATAAAAATTATCATTACTCAAAACTGGACTCTTTCGACTTCAGACACGCATTTTATAATAATTAGTAAAAATTTGAAGATATCATAACAATTTCTCGGAGAATTTCAAATTTTGAAACTCTTACGGAAATCTAGTATTTTTCCGTTCCAGAATAAAAAATGCTATCGTTACTATTCAACTCCAAAACCTGGATCTTTTCAGACTTCAGCCAAACGGCATTTTATTATAAATTATAACAATTTAAGATATAATAACACTATCTCGGAGATTTCAAATTTCTGAACTCTTACGGAAATCTAGTATTTTCGTTCAGAATATAAAAATCTATCATATCCAAAGACTGGACTTTTCAGACTTCAGACAACGGCATTTTAAATTAATAATTAGTACATTTAAGATAATCATAAACGACAATATTCTCGGAGATTTCAAATTTTGAACTCTTACGGAAATCTAAGTATTTTCGTTCCAGAAAAAATCTATCGCTACCTATTACTCCAAAAACCTGGACTCTGGTTCAGACTTCGACAACGGCCTTTTATTTATAATTAGTAACAATTTTTAAGATATCATAACAAATTCTCGGAGATTTCCCAAATTTTGAACTCTACGGAATCTAAGTATTTTGTTCAGAATAAAAAATCTATCGACTACTCCAAACCTGGATCTTCAGATTCAGACAACGGCATTTTATCTAATAAATGTAAGTAACATTTAAGATAATCATAACAATATTCTCGAGATATTCCAAATTTTGAACTCTTAGGAAATCTAAGTATTTTTCGTTCCAGAAATAAAAAATCTATCATTATCAACCTGGCTCTTTCAAGACTTAGACAAGCGGCATTTTATTATAAATTAGTAGCATTTCAAGATATCATAACAATTTCTCGAGATTTCCAATTTTGAAATCTTACGGAAATCTAAGTTTTTCGTCCAGAATAAAAATCTATCGCTACCTATTATCCAAACTGACTCTTTCAGACTTAGAACCAACGATTTTATAATAAATTGTACATTTAAGATATAAACATATATCTTCCTCCGGAGATTTCCAAATTTTTGAACTCTTACGGAAATCTAAGTATTTTTCGTTCAGAAATAAAAATCTATCGTATCAAAACCTGGATTTTTCAGAACTTCAGCCAAACGGCTTTTTGATTATAAATTAGATAACATTTAAGATATCAATAACAATATTCTCGGAGATTTCCAAATTTTGAACTCCTATGGAAATCTAAGTATTTTCGTTCCAGAATAAAAATCTATCATTACTCCAAAACCTGGACTCTTTCAGACTTCAGACCAAAGTAAGTTTAATTAATAATTAGTAACAATTTAAGATATAATAACAATATTTTCGGAGATTTCCAAATTTTGAACTCTTACGGAAATCTAAGTATTTTCGTTCCAGAAAAAAAAATCTATCGCAAACTATTACTCCAAATCCTGGAATCATTCAGACTTCAGGCTAACGGCATTTTATTAATAAATTAGTAACAATTTAAGATATCATAACAATATTCTCGGAGATTTCCAAATTTTGAACTCGTAGTTAAAATCTAAGTATTTTCGTTCCAGAATAAAAAATCTATCGCTACCTATTACTCCAAAACCTGGACTCTTTCAGACTTCAGACCAACGGCATTTTATTAATAAATTAGTAACAAATTTAAGATTATATAAATAATAATCTCGGAGATTTCCAATTTTGACTCTTACGGAATCTAAGTATTTTTCGTTCCAAGAATAAAAATCTTATCATTAACTCAAAACCTGGATCTCTTCAGACTTCCAGACTCAACGGCATTTTATTAATAAATTAGTAAATTAAGATATCATAAACAATAAATTCTCGAATTTTCCTCAAATTTTTGAACTCTTACGGACATTAGAGTATTATTTGTTCCAGTACAAAATCTATCCTTATCCAAACCTGGACTCCTTTAGACTTCACCACGGCATTTTTATTAATAAATTAGTAAAATTTAAGATATCATAACAATATTCTCGGAGATTTCCAAATTTTGAACTCTTGAGGAATCTAAGTATTTTTCGTTCCGAATAAATTATCATTACTCCAAAGCTGATCTTTCAGACTTCAGCCCACGGCATTTTTATTAATTAAATTAGTACACAATTTAAGAATATCATAACAATATTCTGGGAGATTCCAAAATTTTGAACTCTTCGGAATCTAAGTATTTTCGTTCCAGAATAAAAATTATCATTACTCAAAACTGGCTCTTTAGACTTCAGACCACGGCATTTTATTAAAAATTAGTAAAAATTTAAGGAATATCATCACAATATTCTGGAGATTTCCAATTTTGAACTCTTACGGAATCTAAAGTCTTTTCGTTCAGAATAAAAATTTATCATTACTCCAAACTGGACTCTTTGACTTCAGACCAAGCAATTTTATTAATAAATTAGTAACAATTTAAGATATCATAACAATATTCTCCACATTTCAAATTTTGAACTCTTACGGAAATCTAAGTATTTTCGTTCCAGAATAAAAAATCTATCATTACTCCAAAACCTGGACTCTTTCAGACTTCAGCCCAACGGCATTTTATTAATAAATTAGTAACAATTTAGATATCATAACAATATTCTCGGAGATTTCCAAATTTTGAACTCTTACGGAAATCTAAGTATTTTCGTTCCAGAATAAAAAATCTATCATTACTCCAAAACCTGGACTCTTTCAGACTTCAGACCAACGGCATTTTATTAATAAATTAGTAACAATTTAAGATATCATAACAATATTCTCGGAGATTTCCAAATTTTGAACTCTTACGGAAATCTAAGTATTTTCGTTCCAGAATAAAAAATCTATCATTACTCCAAAACCTGGACTCTTTCAGACTTCAGCCCAACGGCATTTTATTAATAAATTAGTAACAATTTAAGATATCATAACAATATTCTCGGAGATTTTCAATATAGAATCTCTTACGAAATTAAGTATTTTTAGTTCCAAGAATAAAAATCTATCGCTAGGCCTATTATCAAAACCTGACCTTTTCATACTTCAACAACGGCTTTTTTATTAATAATTATACCAAATTTTAAGAATATCATCTAGAACAATATTGCCTCGGAGATTTAAATTTTGAACTCTTAGGAAATTAAGTATTTTCGTTCCAGAATAAAAAATCTATCATTACTCCAAAACCTGGACTCTTTCAGACTTCAGCGGCATTTTATTAATAAATTTGTAACAATTAAGATATCATAACAATATTTCGGAGATTTCCAAATTTTGAACTCTTACGGAAATCTAAGTTTTTCGTTCTCAGAATAAAAAATCGCTACCTATTACTCCAAAACCTGGACTCTTTCAGACTTCAGACCAATGGGTTTTATTATAAATGAAAATTTAAGTATCATATACAATATTCTCGGAGATTTCCAAATTTTGAACTTTCGGAAATCTAAGTATTTTCGTTCAGAATAAGAAAATCTATTCATCTATCAAAACTTGGACTCTTTCAGACTTCAAGCCCAACGGCATTTTTATTAATAAATAGTAACAATTTAGATATCATAACAAATATTCTCGGAGATTTCAATTTTGAACTCTTACGGAAATTAAGTATTTTCGTCAGAATAAAAAATCTATCATTACTCCAAAACCTGGACTCTTTCAGACTTCAGCCCAACGGCATTTTATTAATAAATTAGTAACAATTTAAGATATCATAACAATATTCTCGGAGATTTCCAAATTTTGAACTCTTACGGAAATCTAAGTATTTTCGTTCCAGAATAAAAAATCTATCATTACTCCAAAACCTGGACTCTTTCAGACTTCAGACCAACGGCATTTTATTAATAAATTAGTAACAATTTAAGATATCATAACAATATTCTCGGAGATTTCCAAATTTTGAACTCTTACGGAAATCTAAGTATTTTCGTTCCAGAATAAAAAATCTATCATTACTCCAAAACCTGGACTCTTTCAGACTTCAGACCAACGGCATTTTATTAATAAATTAGTAACAATTTAAGATATCATAACAATATTCTCGGAGATTTCCAAATTTTGAACTCTTCGGAAATCTAAGTAGTTTTCCGTTCAGAATAAAAATCTCTCATTACTGCCAAATCGGACTCTTTCAGACTTCAGACCAACGCGATTTTATTAATAAATTAGTAACAATTTAGATATCAAACAAATTCTCGGAGATTTCAAATTTTGAATCTCTTACGGAATTAAGTATTTTTTCGTTCCAGAATAAAAAATCTATCGTACCTATTATCCAAACCGGCTCTTCAGACTTCAGACGCAACGGCATTTTTTATAATTAGTAACATTTAAGATATCAATAACAATTATTCTCGGAGATTTTCCAATTTTGAAAACTCTTACGGAATTAAGTATTTTCGTTCCAGAATAAAAATCTATCATTATACCAAAAACCTGGACTCTTTCAGACTTCAGACCAACGGCATTTTATTAATAAATTAGTAACAATTTAAAATATCATACAATTATTCTCGAGATTTTCCAAATTTTGACTCTTACTGGAAATCTAAGTATTGTTTTCGTTCCAAGAAAAATAAACATCTATCGCTACCTATGTACTCCAAACTGGGACTCTTTCAGACTTCAGCCCAACGCAATTTTATTAATAAATTAGTAACAAATTTAGATATTCATAACAATATTCTCGGAGATTTCCAAATTTTGAACTTTACGGAAATTAAGTATTTTCGTTCCAAATAAAAATCTATCCTACCTATTAACTGCCAATAAACCTGGACTCTTTCAGACCTTCAGCCACGGCATTTTTATTAATAAATTAGTAACAATTTAAGATATATAACAATATTCTCGGAGATTTCCAAATTTTTGAACTCCCCGGAATCTAAGTATATCTGGTACGTCAAAAAATCAACTGCTACTAATTACTCCAAAACCTGGACTCTTTCAGACTTCAGCCCAACGGCATTTTATTAATAAATTAGTAACAATTTAAGATATCATAACAATATTCTCGGAGATTTCCAAATTTTGAACTCTTACGGAAATCTAAGTATTTTCGTTCCAGAATCGCAACCCATTACTCCAAAACCTGGAACTATACAGACTTCATACGCAACGGCATTTTTATTAATAAATTAGTAACAATTTAATATATCATAACAATATTCTCGGAGATTTCCAAATTTTGATCTCTTACGGAAATCTAATGGAGGAGTTACTATGTTTTTTAAGTCAACGCATGAAAATTGAAAAATCTACTGCTAACTTCACACCTATTTAAGTTGCCTAGTAATTTCAAAAGTTATGTCCCAATAATACCCTGATGAGTCATTTTTATATCAACGGACTATAAGAACGTATGCAATATAACATTTTGATGCCAGTGATCGAAATGGAGGAATTACTATGTTCTTTGAGTCAACGCATGAAAATTGAAAAATCTACTGCTAACTTTACACCTATTTCAAATTGCTAGTACTTCAAAAATAAGAATAAGACGCTGTTGAGTCATTTTACATCACGGACTATAAGAAACGTATGCAATATAAGATTTTGATGCCAGTGATCGAAATGGAGGAATTACTTGTTCTTTGAGTCAACAAATCAAAATTTAAAAATCTACTGCTAGTTCACACCCTATTTAAGTTCTAGTACTTTCAAAAGTATAAGTCACAATTGAGACCTGATGAGTCTTTTTATATCACGGACTATAAGAAACGTATGCAATTAATACAATCTTTGATGCATGTGATCGAAATTGAGGAATTACTATGTTCTTTGGTCAACGCATGAAAATTGAAAAAAATCTACTGCTACTTAATACTTCAAAACGTATACCCATGCAGACCTTATGAACCTGATAGAAGTCATTTTTATATCACGACTATAAGAAACGGTAATGCATATAACATTTTGATGCCAGTGATGAATGGAGGAATTACTGAGATCTTAGGATCAATGTTAGTAGATATTAAAATCTACTGTTAACTTTACAACTAATTCAAATTGCTAGTACTAAAGTATATGTTCAAATGAGACGCTGATGAGTCATTTTTATATAACGGACTATAAGTAACGTATGCAATATACATTTTGATGCAGTTTCGAAATGGAGGAATTCCTATGTTCTTTGAGTAACGCATGAAAATTTGGAAAAATCTACTGCTAACTTCCTACTATTTAAGTTTCCTAGTACTTAAAGTATAAGTCCTAATTAGAATGATGATGGTCTTTTTATTCACGGCTATAAGAAACGTATGCATATATAATATTTTGATGCCAGTGATCGAAATGGAGGAATTACTATGTTTTTTTGAGTCAACGCATGAAAATTGAAAAATCTACTGCTAACTTCACACCTATTTAAGTTGCTAGTACTTCAAAAGTATATGTCTCAATGAGACGCTGATGAGTCATTTTATATCACGGACTATAAGAAACGTATGCAATATAACCTTTTGATGCCAGTGATCGAATGGAGGAATTAACTATGTTTTTTGAGTCAACGCATGAAATTGGAAAAAATTACTGCTAACATTCAAACCTAATTCAAATTGTATACTTCAAAGTATAATTCCTAATGAGACGCTGATGAGTCATTTTATATAACGGACTATAAGAAACGTCAATATAACATTTGATGCCAGTGATCGAAATTGAGGAATTACGATGTTTTTGGGTCAACGCCTGAAAATTGAAAAATCTACTGTTAACTTCACACCTATTTAAGTTACTACGTATTCAAAAGTATAAGTCAAATAAACGCTAATGCCATTTTATTCAACGGACTATAGAAACGTATGCAATATACAGATTTGTGCCATGATGAAATGGAGGACATTACGAAATGTTTTTTGGGCCACGTACAATGAAAATTGAAAAATCTTTCACTGCTAACATCACACCTAATTTCAATTGCTGGTAACTTTCAAAAGTATAATGTCCCAATGAGACCCCTGATGTTGTCAATTTTATATCACAGATATAAGAAACGTAATGCAATAATAACATTTTGATGAGTGATCGATGGAAGGGAGTAACTATGTTTTTTGAGCAACGCATGAAAATTTGAATAAATTACTGCTAACTTTACCTAATTTCAAGTTGCTAGTATTCAAAAGTTATGTCCAATGAGACGCTGATGAGTCATTTTTATATCACGGACTATAAGAAACTATGCATTATAGATTTTTGATAGCAGTGACGAAATGGAGAATTACATGTTTTTTTGAGCAACGCATGAAAATCCTGAAAAATCTACGTGCTAACGTTCACACCTATTTCAAGATTGATAGTTTCCAAAGTATAATTTCCAATGAACGCTGATGAGTCATGTTTATATAGCGGACTATAAGAAACGTTGCTATCTACATTTTGAATGGCCAAGTGATCGAATGGAGGAAGTTACTATGTTTTTTGAGTTCAACGCATGAAAATTGAAATCTCTATGCTAACTTCAACTTATTTTAGTTGCTAGTACTGTCAAAGTATATGTCATGAGAACGCTTGATGAGTCATTTTCTTATACGGATATAAGAAAAGTATGCATGATAACATTTGATGCCAGATGATCGAAATGGAGGTTACTTGTTTTTTGAGTCAACCATGAAAATTGAAAATCTACTGCTAATTCCAAACTATTCAAATTGCATAGTACTTCAAGTATATGTCCCAATGAAGAACGCTGATGAGTCATTTTTATCACAGAATATAAGCAAACGTATGCGATTAACATTTTTGATGCAGTGATCGAAATGGAGGAGTAATAGGTTTTGAGTAACGCAATGAAATTATTTAAAATAATCTTACTGTCTAACTATACACTATTTCAATTGCCTATACTTCAAAGTATTGTCACCAATGAGCGCTGATGATCATTTTATATCAACGGACTTAAGAAAACGTATGCAATATAAACATTTTGATGCAGTGATGAAATGGAGGGTTACTATGTTTTTTGAGTCAACGCATGAAATTGAACAATCTACTGCTAACTTCAACACCTATTTAAAGTTGCTAGTCTTTCAAAGGTATAATGTCCAATGAGACGCTGATGAGTCAATTTTATTCAAACGGACTATAAGAAACGTGTGCTATTATAACATTTTGGATGCCAGTGATCGATGGGGATTACTATGTTTTTTTTTGAGTCACGCATGAAATTTTAAAAAATCTACTGCTAACTTACACCTATTTAAGAGTGCTAAGTTTCAAAAGTAATGTCGCAATGAGAGCTGTGAGTCATTTTAATATCACGGACTATAAGAACCGTATGCAATATAACATTTTAAGTGATTGAAATGGAGGAGTAACTATGTTTTTTGAGTCAACGCATGAAAAATTTAAAAATCTACTGCTAACTTCACACCTAATTTTAATTGCTATATATCAAAAGTATATGCTCCAATGAGACGCTGATTGAGTCATTTTTATATACTGGACTATAAGAAACGTTGCAATATAACATATTTGATGCCAGTGATATCGAAATGGAGGAGTTTTACTATGTTTTTTTGAGGTCAACGGCATGAATTGAAAAATCTACTGCAACTTCAAACCTAATTCAATTGCTAGTATTCAAAGTATATTCCTAATGAGACGCTGCGAGTCATTTTATATACGGACTATAAGACGATCAATTAACATTTTGATGCAGTGATCGAAATGGAGGATTACTATGTTTTTTGAGTCACAGCATGAAATTTAAAATCTACTGGATAACGTTTACACTATTTAAGTTGCCTAGTACTTCAAAGTATCTAAAGTGTGGACGAGGGTGATGTGAATTAATATTATGTAAGATTAAGTAGGCGAAACCTTTTTTCAGGTATCAATAAGGAAGAACAAGCCACTGTAGTCTACCCTGAGTTCTTCCATTAAACCACAACCACATGGTCCAGGAGTTTCAGTTCCTTCTCCACCTGAAAATAATGAGCTACAAGACAATATAGAAGTAGATGACACTGACACTTTAGTGACATATCAGCCTACGTCTAAAAACACTTCGCCAAGACCACTCACTAAAGTAAATTAAATGACTTGACCCTAGAGATCTTGGTCTTTCTAAAGAGAAGGCACAACTTCTTGATCCCGTCTTAGTGAGAATAACCTCCTCTCTCAAGAAACTACCTACTTTTGGTTCAGAAATAGAGACGAAGAGTTTCGACGATCTTTGCGTTGCTTCCTTGCACCTAATTTGGTGATTGCATGATGTAAGGTTTAATTGAGGACTTGGCGTTCCTACAACCAAGTGAATGGAGGCTCTTCCATTGATTCTTCTAGCAGAAGTTTGAAGGCAGTACTCTTAAATATTGCTAATAAAATGGCATCCGTACCTATTGCCCATTCAGTTCAGTTAACAGAAAGCTACAAAAATATGGAAGTATTGATTAATAAAATCAAGTACTCTAACCACAACTGGTTAATATGTGTGATCTCAAGGTAAGATATATTTTCCAGTTTCTTCTTGTCATTATAATCTCTTCATTTTAAAAAATTACAATGAAAATATTTATGTTCTTTAGAACACCATGTACATCAATATGCAAGCATAAAAGTTTTTTAATAATTTACTAATTTATTATTTAAGAATTAAATCCTTTCCTTTTCAGGTTGTGTGCCTTCTTATTGGGATGCAAGGAGGCTACATAAAATATCCTTGCTTCATGTGTCTATGGGATAGCCGTGCTAATAGTCTTCACTATAAGCAAAAAAATGGCCAGCTAGAGAGAACATTCCAAATTTGGCATAGCCACACGTGGTATCTTAATTCCTCTCCCAAAAATGTTTTACTGCCTCCTTTTCATATAAAGCTTGGCCTGAAGAAGAACTTTGTCAAAGCACTGAATAAAGAAGGCCAGTTTAAGTATCTACTGAAAAATGTCCCACACATCAGTGATGCAAGGCTCCAGCAGGCATATTTGACGGTCCCAAATTAGAACTTTGTTAAAGGACAAGCATTTTTAAACCAATATGGAAGCCAGTGAACAAGATGCATGGCAATCGTTTAGTAAAGTAATTGACGGTTTTCTTGGAAATAAAAGAAGCTCAGAATATACCTCACATGTATGAGCTTATAAAAAGCTTCGAAAAAATGGGAGCTTGCATGTCGATAAAATGCATTTTCTCCATTTACATCTTGACTATTTTCCCGCAAACTGTGGAGGATTACAGCGAGAACAACGGTGAAAGAATTTCACCAAGAATAAAAGAGATGGAAACAGATATAAAGGACGCTGGGATATTCAACATGTTAGCTGACTTTGCTGGTGTCTTAAACGCGACGAACCAACATGCTTCACAAACGGGAATCATCAAGGACTTCGTTTTTTGGAAAATAGTTTTCTTGCACGTCTTGGGAAGGCTCATAAGTAGTCTGTAAGTTTTAAATTAATTTAAAGAACGTCGAATTGAGTCGGTATTTATTTTTTTCCTAGTTTAAAGTAATTGTAATTTATTAAATTACTTTGATTAATAGATTTTTATTTAAAATTACCCAATTTTCTAAAAGAGTAGTGCGCTGTCATCTCAGAATACCAGACCTGATTGAGCAAAATGAATGTCATATTTCATATTTTTGAAGTACTAGCATTTGAAATAGGTGTAAAGTTTAGCAGTAGATTTTTCAAATTTTCATGCGTTGATCAAAGAAACATAGTAATTCCTCATTTCGTCACTGGATCCAATGTTATAATTGATACGTTTCTTATAGTCCGTGATATAACATGACTCATCAGCGCTCCTCATTGGGACTTATAACTTTTGAAGTACTTCACTTACTAGGTGTGAAGTTAGCAGTATTTTTTTCAATTTTCATGCCGTTGACTCAAAGAAATAGTAATTCCTCAATTCGATAACTGGCATCAAATGTTTATTTGATACGTTTCTTATAGTCCGTGATATAACAATGATCATCAGCGGTATTATTGGGACATATACTTTTGAAATACTAGCAACTTAAATAGGTGTGAAGTTAGCAGTAGATTTTTCAATTTTCATGCGTTGACTTAAAAAACATAGTATCCTCCATTAGGATTTCGTAAGAGTTCAAAATTTGCGAAATCTTCCGAGAATTATTGTTATGAAATTTAAATTGTTACTAATTTTTTATAAAATCCGTTTTGGTCTGAAGTTGAAAGAGTCAGGTTTTTGGAGTAGCGATAGATTTTTTATTCTGGGACGAAAATACTTAGAAGTGCAGAATTCAAATTTGGGAAATCTCCGAGAATATGTTATGATATCTTCAATTGTTACTAAATTTATTAATAAAATGCCGTTGGTCTGAAGTCTGAAAGAGTCCGTTATAGGTTGCGATAGATTTTTTTATTCTGGAACGAAAATACTTAGATTTCCGTAATTTCAAAATTTGGAAATCTCCGAGAATATTGTTATGATATTTAAATTGTTTACAATTTAATTAATAAAACAAGTGTTGGTCTGAAGTCTGAAAGAGTCCAGGTTTTGGAGTTAATAGGTAGCGATAGATTTTTTATTCTGGAATCGAAAATCTTAGATTTCCGGATGAGTTACGATTTTGGAAATTCGCTCAAATTGATATGAAATATTTCAATTGTTACTAATTCTTAAATTATAAAAATGCCGTTGGTCCTGAAGTCTGAAGAGTCCAGGTTTTTGGAGTAATGAAAGATTCTGCATTCTGGACCGACGATCGTTGGATTTGGATGCGACAAAAGCACCTTTGGTATTGTTATCTGATATCTTAAACCGGATTATGACATTACCTGAATATCAGATGGATCATGGGCTGAAGTCTGAAAGAGTCGGTTTTGGAGTAATAGGTACGATAGATTTTTTATTCTTTAAGAAAATACTAGATTTCGTAAGAGTTCAAATTTGGAAATCTCCGAGAATATTGTTATGATATCTTAAATTTTACTTTATTTATTAAATAAATGCCGTTGGTCTGAAGTCTGAAAGGAGTCAGGTTTTGGAGTAATGGTAGCGATAGATCTTAGAAACCACTTTATCCACATATATATCGCATACTTATATCCACACCCCTCTTTAGAGAACATCCTACATACATCCTTATCCCTTATATCCTATGTGTGGGGAGAAAAATTGCCCACATAGTTGTCTGCATGGTGTAGAAGACGAGGAAGAACGTTGGCTGTGAGGTATGAGGAAAATCTTCTTCTTATCTTTGCGGAATGATAATGCAATGCCTCGGAGAAGTTCGTGATCGCCGTATAACGGCCTTCTATCTTTTTGGCGAAAATGAATGAATCGTAGGTACATGGAATGCAAGAGGAATAAATGTTGGAGGAGAAGAGGAGAGAGGTGATGGCTGTATTTAGAATACTATTAGTATTTAGTATTTATTGTGACGAGTGTTCAAAGTCTTGTAATTGAAATGAAAGTGATGATTTATGGTTAGAGGCTGTTGGAGGGTATGTTGAAGAAAGTGAGAGTAATATATCAAAGCCTGTGTAATGATATTCTGCATCTGATAGTAAGAGATTAGATAATAAGCACCATATCTGCCCAAACAGATTTTTTTTTACAGTTGTCACCACCATTCAGGGCAAGCCATATTCACGGAGGGGTTTTATAAGTAGCTCAAAAGTTCAACCCTCAAGCGTAAACTAAGCATGAATAATAATGAGCTCAGGATTGAAAGTACCGAATATATTCACCAGAAAATACAAAGCCGTAAGAGACATATAAGCGAGAGTACAGTGGAGGAAGATAGCATTCACACAACGAACTACCTGGAGTTTACCCAATGTCAACACAACTCGTGCGCAGAACAACACCCCATGTGCTACAGGTGATGGTTAAAGGGTGGTGGCCCGATGTGATAAGTTGCTCAAAGCACTGCCGCTGCGGTACCTATAGGATAGATAAAGCACCAACATCAATCAAAATACTTAGAAGTGCAAAACTCGAAAATTTCGAGGTGTGTGGAAATACTGTTTATATGGTTGTTGATATCCTACATAATACAAACCATAAGATGGCGTTAGGATGGAGTTCGTGAGAACGAAAATTTTGGAGTAATTGGTAGAGTTAGATTTTTTTTTTCTGGTTACGAAAATACTTAGAAGTGCAAAACTCGAAATTTCGAGGTGTGTGAAATACTGTTTTATGGTTGTTGAAATCCTTCATAATTAAGTTTTAAAATGCCGTTAGCATGAAGTTTAGTCAGAATTAAATTTTGGAAGTATTGGTAGCAGTAGATTTTTTTTCTGTACGAACTGTACCATATAATTCTGAAAATTTCGAGGTGGGTGGAAATACTGTTATGGTTGTTGACATCCTTTATAATTAAGTTATAAAATGCCGTTAGCATGAGGTTTGTCAGGTCAAATTTTGGAGTAATTGGTAGCAGTAGATTTTTTTTTTTTGGTACGAAAATACTTAGAAGTGCAAAACTCGAAAATTTCGGGTGTGTGGAAATACTGTTATGGTTGTTGAAATCTTTCATAATTAAGTTATAAAATTTGTAGAAGTTGAGTTTTTTCAGAATTAAATTTTTGGGAGTATTGGGTGAGCAGTAGATTCTTTTTTTCTGGTACGAAAATTACTTAGAAGTGAAAACGAAATTTTTTGAGGTGTGTTGAAATATCGTTAATGGTTGTTGAAATCTTCATATTTAACTTAAATAAAATGGTTAGCATGAGTTTGTCAGAATTTCTTAAATTGTAGATAATTGGTAGCGAGTGATTTTTTTCTGGTACGAAATACCTTAAAGTGCAAAACTCGAAAATTTAGAGGTGTGTGGAAATTCTGTTATGGTTGTTGAAATCCTTCATAATTAAGTTATAAAATGCCGTTAGCATGAAGTTTGTCAGAACTTAAATTTTGGAGTAATTGGTAGCAGTAGATTTTTTTTCTGGTACGAAAATACTTAGAAGTGCAAAACTCGAAAATTTCGAGGTGTGTGGAAATACTGTTATGGTTGTTGAAATCCTTTATAATTAAGTTATAAAATGCCGTTAGCATGAAGTTTGTTGGAACTCAAATTTTGGAGTAATTGGTAGCAGTAGAATTTTTTTTTGGTACGAAAATACTTAGAAGTGCAAAACTCGAAAATTTCGAGGTGTGTGGAAATACTGTTATGGTTGTTGAAATCCTTCATAATTAAGTTATAAAATGCCGTTAGCATGAAGTTTGTCAGAACTTAAATTTTGGAGTAATTGGTAGCAGTAGATTTTTTTCTGGTACGAAAATACTTAGAAGTGCAAAACTCGAAAATTTTGAGGTGTGTGGAAATACTGTTATGGTTGTTGAAATCCTTCATAATTAACTTATAAAATGCCGTTAGCATGAGTTGGTCAGAACCTAAATTTTGAAGTAATAGGTAGCAGTAGATTTTTTTCTGGTACGAAAATACTTAGAAGTGCAAAACTCGAAAATTTCGAGGTGTGTGGAAATTCTGTTATGGTTGTTGAAATCCGTCATAATTAAGTTATAAAATGCCGTTAGCATGAAGTTTGTCAGAACTTAAATTTTGGAGTAATTGGTAGAGTAGATTTTTTTTCTGGTACGAAAATACTTAGAAGTGCAACTCAGAAAATTTCGAGGGTGTGTGGAAATACTGTTTATGGTTGTTGAAATCTTATATTTAACATTAATAAAATGCGCGTTAGCATGAAGTTTGGTTCAGAACTAAATTTTTGGAGTAATTTGGTAGCAGTAATTTTTTTCTGGTAGAAAATACTTAAAAGGTGCAAAAGTCGAAAATTTGCGAGGTGTGTGGAAATGCGTTATGGTTGTTAAAATCCTTCATATTTATTATAAAATGCGTTTAGCCATGAATTTGTAAGTGTTCAGGTTTTGGAGTAATGGGTAGCAGTAGATTTTTTTTTGTTACGAAAATACTTTAGAAGTGCAGAACTCGAAAATCTCGAGGTGTGTGGAATCCTGGTTAATGGTTGTTGAAATCCTTCATATTTAACTTATAAAATGCCGTTAGCATGAAGTTGGTCAGAACTTAAATTTTGGAGTAATTGGTAGCAGTAGATTTTTTTTCTGGTACGAAATATTAAAGGTGCATGAACCTGAAATTTCGAGGGTGTGGAAGATACTGCTTTATGGTTGTTTGAATCCCTTTATAATTAAGTGATAAATGCCGTAGATGGTTTGTTGGAACTCCAATTTTGGAGTAATTGGGTAGCAAGTAAGATTTTTTTTTGGTAATGTAAGGATTAGAAGTGCAAAACTCGAAAATTTCGAGGTGGTGTGGAAATGCTGTTATGGTTGTTGAAATCCTTCATAATTAAGTTATAAATGTTGTTAGCATGGAGTTTTTCAGCACTTAAATTTTGTTGTTCTTTGGTAGCAGTAGATTTTTTTTTTCTGGTCGAAAATATTGAAGTGCATAAACTCAAATTTTGAGGTGTGTGGAAATACTGTTTTGGTTGTTGAAATCCTTCATAATTTAGTAAAAAATGCCGTTAGCATGAAGTTTTTCAGAACTTAAATTTTGGAGTAATTTGGAGTAGATTTTTTTTCTGGTACGAAAATACTTAGAAGTGCAAAACTCGAAATTTCGAGGTGTGTGGAATTACTGTTATGGTTGTTGGAACCGTTTTATTAATTAGTTATAAAATGCCGTTAGCATGAGTGTTGCAGAACTTAATTTTTGGAGTAATTTGGTAGCAAGTAGATTCTTTTCTGGTACGAAATACTGATAGAAGTGCAAACCCTCGAATTTGAGTGGTGGTGGAATTTACTGTTATGGTTGGTTTTTTGAATCCTTTATATTACTTATAAAATGCGTTAGCATGAAGTTGTCAAACTAAATTTTTTGGAGTAATTGGTATCAGTAGATTTTTTTTTTTTGTATGAAATTACCTAAAGTGCGAAACTCGAAAATTTCGAGGTGTGGGAATACTGTTATGGTTGTTAAAATCCTTCATATTTAGTTATTTGCGTTAGATGAAGTTTTGTTTATTTTAACAATTTTGGAGTAATTGTCAGCAGTAGATTTTTTTTCTGGTACGAAATTACCTAAAAGTGCAGAACTCGAAAATTTCGAGGTGTGTGAAAATAGTGTTATGGTAGTTGAAATCCTTTATAATTAAGTAATAAAATGCCGTTAGCATGAAGTTTGTCAGGTCTTAAATTTTGGAGTAATTGTTAGAAGTAGATTTTTTTTCTGGTACGAAAATACTTTAGGTGCAAAAATCGAAAATTTCGAGGTGTGTGGAAATACTGTTATATTGGTTGGTTGAAATCTTTATAATTATAAGTTATAAAATCGTTAGCAGTGAAAGTTTTGTTGGAACTAAATTTTGGAGTATTGGTAACCGTAGAAATTTTTTTTTGTACGAATACTTTAGAAGTGAAACTCCCGAAATTTCGAGTGGTGTGGAAATACTGTTATGGTGTTAAATCCTTCATAATTTAAGTTTAAAATGACGTTAGCATGACAGTTTGTCAGAACTTATTTTTGGAGCAATTGGTAAGCAGTAGATTTTTTTTCTGGTACGAAAATAATTAGAAGTGCAGAACTCGAAATTTCGAGGTGTGTCGAAATACTGTTATGGTAGTTGAAATCCTTCATATTTAACTTATAAAATGCCGTTAGCATGAAGTTGGTCAGAACTTAAATTTTGGAGTAATTGGTAGCAGTAGATTTTTTTTCTGGTACAAAAATACTAGTGCAGAACTCGAAATTTTCGAGGTGTGTGGAAATATGTTATGGTTGTTAAAATCCTTCATATTTACGTTATAAATGCGTTAGCATAGAAGTTGTCATGAATTAAATTTTTGGAGTATTGGGTAGCAGTAGAATTTTTTTTTCTGGTACGAAATAACTTAGAAAGTGCAAAACTGAAAAATTCCGACGGTGTGTGGAAACTCGTTTGGTTTGTTGAAATACTTTCAATATTTAACTTTATAAATGCTTTAGCTAAGTTGGTCGAACTTAAATTTGGAGTAAATTAGGTAGCAGTAACTTATCTTCAACA
>JABUQX010081537.1:0-30000 GCA_015478945.1 Trachelipus rathkii
TCTATTCTTACCTTTTGTTAATAGTCTTTCTATTTAATGATTAATTTTATAAGGGGTCACCCAAAAAAGTTTCTCTTTAAGGTCGTTGCATGCAACACCGGATCCTTTTTTGCATTATTCTACATTTATAGTTTAATTTTTACTTAAACTTTCCACTTTAATGTCCTTTCTTATCTTTACTTGTTAAAATTCCTATTTAGGCATTTCAATTGTCAGTTCCTCTATACTAAAAAATTAAATGGTAGTAACACATTAACTTAACATGTCTTAAAAACAAAAAGCGGGAAAAATGAGGGGAATTTACTACGTTGAAAGACGATCTATGGTGATTCTTGTGTCGCTCTACTCTTCTGTCTATAAAGTATTAAACATTACTTCTTCTGTCTTCATTTTATTACCTTTCTATTTTCCAGAATGGAGTAGGTGCAGTGACGAGCATCGCGAAGAAGAATAGCAGTAGAAGACATGAAAGTCGAAAGAAGCCAGCCTTACCTCCCCCTCAGTACATTAATTAAGTCGTCAGAAAATCCACCCTAAAGCTTCATTGGACAGCGACGGACCCTACCATGGTAGATCGTCAATGTAAGGGTTCATTCCCTGGCCAGGTGGGCCACAACATACCCCCTCACAATCCCCGCCATTCACTCCTTCACTCCTGTTGATACACCTTTCTTCTCGCCTCTACCAACTCACATTCTCTCTGCCACTTCTTTACTTGATCAATCCACTTTTCTTCTCGTTCCAGCGCGTTGGTTCCAACACACTCGCCACTATAACTCCGCTTAACAACCGACCTATCATCATCCTACTCCATAGACCAACATCTCAGCCAACTTTATTTATCGCTATTACCCCCTTTCTTCACACCCACAACGCTCTATAGTTCATCCTCATTTCTATCAATGCTTCTCAACCTTAGCACGACCCCTAAGTTGTCATCTGACACATTGACTCTTAACATGCTATACTTCTTATTCAACCATAGTCTCAGCTACTTCATACATAACACAATTAACAAACATTTGTTTTTTTTTTATTTTTTTTTTTTTTTTTTTTTATAGAAAGTTCACACCACCGGCAAAGCCCTATTCAAGGGGGAACTTTCTAGTCATTTCGTACCTAGGATTCGAACCAGACTTGCAAATGCGACTCCGTCCGTCTACCGTTTGAGCCGACGGTAAGACGCCGCTAGCCACTGAAGACTTATCCCTTGTACATTCACCAACCGATTTAATTGCAACAGCCCTTCCTGCGCATTCACACTTGCCAATACGTTACACTCTGCATCAGTCGTCCCTTCTCACTCCAACATATTACCCTAAATATTTAAACTCGTTCAGATACTTGTTCCAGTGCTCACGATATTACATCACTTTTGCTGAGGACTGTCCTCACTACCATAACCTTACTCTTATTCACGTTAACTTTCAAGCCCCTCCTTTTGTACACACCCTGTGCCAAATCTCTCTACATCCTCTCAAACCTCTCTCAGATCTCCACACAGAACCAATCTCCCATCAATAGGTAGGCTCCACCTTATCTCCATTCTCCATCATTCTAACACCAATTTCCTGCATCCCCACCTCGGATTCTTTCATAACCCATCCATGTACAAATTGAATAACCAAGGAGACATACAACCCTGTCTCACTCCGCTTTTATACCTAACCAATCACATTATAATATATATATTAGTATACCCCACACCACTCCTACCCCCTACTACATATACCAAATCCTATATCCACTATCTACTACCTACCCTCACCTCCATCTCCCCCCCCACACTCCAATCTCCCCCCTCAATCAGTAGGAATATCCTTTGCTTGCGCCGCATTCAACATAGGAAAGCTCGCAAAACCACCTACACCAACTACCACATCTGAACGGAACGAGCGAATAATGTCGTCCTATTGCCATAATATATATATATATTATATATTATATAGATATATATTATTATATATATATATATTCTGCCCCCTGGCCACCTTATTGGAGGGGCCACACCGCTTCCAGAAAGCCGGCCACTGCTCTTGGCGGTTCCACAGGTCAAGAAGAGAAGTTACAGCGAAAGTGATCGGGGGCGTCCGAGCGGGGGCACTCAGAAGGAAGCCTCCATTGTCTGGATATTACGACACCTAGTGGCACGATGGGGTATAACGATGTCCGTTTGAATCTGAAATTATATGCCATAGAATTTGGTGTCGCCTCGATTGCTCCGGCGAAGGATTATTTGGTTTCTTTCCTGGACAGTGTTCTCTGTAGGGGAGTGTTTGGGATGTGTTAGTAGATCTGTATTGGGCGATTTTGTAGATATGTCGTTAGTCTAATTGTGTATGGTCTGAGCAGAGCAAGACCTATTGGGTGGAGGAATGTGGAGTGTCATTAAAAAGTATGGCTGGTGACGGAGGGGTGGATTTTGTCTGTGTACGGGCGGGGGGGTCGGTTGGAGAGTATTTGTGGCATGGATGGGTTGATTGGTGTTTTCTGGAAAAAATTGTTATCCCTACCATCTTCAAGTGGGCAGGGATGGGAAGGATGTGTGTCTCGTCATGTAAATGCTGGAAGGGGGTTGTTTATACATTCCAGTGAATTTCTTCTGAGGCAGTGTTCTGTGTAAACTTTCAATCTATTTAAGTGGGAGGTGATATGCTGCAGAACCATACCGGGGGAAGCATAGTCTTATATTAAGTTCTGGGAGTGTTTGTAGATTGTTGTAAGGGTGTGTTTTCTGATGTCGCTTGAAGTTGTTTGGGAGAGTGTTTAATTTTCCGTGCTGGTTGAGGAAGTATTTGGTCGACTGTGGGAGAAAGTCATATGTGCTGACGTATGATTCTACTAATTTTGCGTTTTGTTTAGGGGAAAGGGGTTGTTGTTCAAGTAGACTATTGGGTGAAATGAGGATTGGTGGCGGTCTGTGGTTAAGAGGGATAAGAAGGAAATTTAAGGGGAAATGTTTTCTATGGTGAGAGCAGTTTCTAAATAATTGTAGGTATTCGTTGGGTGGTTGGGTGGCTTGTGTTTTACAGTGGATAGTTGGGAATTGAGATGATGCGGTCTGCGGTAAGTAATTAGTTTGCGCTGATTGGCGTTTCGGTAGGGTGTGCGGCCAATCTGCTGTAAGGATTGAGAGAAATGGGAGAGGAAGGCGCCCTCTGTGTTACGCGTTTTGTAGTTTAATGGCATTAGTGTGAGAGGTGTTATTAGGAGGACTTTGGATATCTATTGGTAAGGAATTAAAGCACTTTTTATCATGGTTTTCTAGGATTGGATTTGGATATAATATATATCATATTATATATATATATAATATATTAATATATATTATCATATTATATATTATAATATATATCTTATAAATATTTATATATTATTATATATATATTATATATATATATTATTATATCTATATATAATATATAGTATAATATATTATAATATAATATTGTTACCTATGTTATTGTATGGTAGTGAGACTATCGTCTGGATAGAGTATAGATCTAAGTTCAATGTGTTAGATGGACAATCTTAAGGGCGTGCTAGGTGTGAGAGAATTGATTAAAATGAAGAGATGACGTATGCAGAAGAGCTTGTGTTGGTGTGAGAACAGGGTAAACGAGAGAATAAATGAAAGTTGTTGAGATGTTTGGTCATGTGGAAAGAATAATGAGCGTCGGTTGGTTAAGGGATGTTAGTGCGAGTGTGTTGGGACGCTGGCGGGTAGACCGCAAGGAAAAGTGATGAGTTCAGTAAACGAATGTCTGAAGGAGAGAGTTGTGAGTTTGGCAGAGGCGAATAAAGGTGCAATAATGGAGGGAATGGCGGGGCCAGGGGATGAAACCCTACACTTGCGATATGCCATAGTGAGGTCCGTCGCGGTCCGTCTGAAGCTCCTAGGTGGATTTTCTGACATGTGACGAGTGCTCACTAATAGCGGATAGAGGGGCGGTAAGGATGGGCTTTCCTTTTCGACATGTCAGTATCTTCTGACACTATTCTTTTCCGAGCATGATCACGCACCCTTACCCCCATAGGGAAGAAGAGGAGATGTAATAATAATAAATAACTATAATTAATATAATAATAATACTAATAATAATAATAATAATAGATAATAAGTAATGAATAATAAATAATATAAATAAATAAAACAAAAATTTATATATTATATATATATATACCTTAGTATATATATATATATTATATATATATATTTATATCATATTATATTTATATTACTATATTTTATTACTCATATCATTATATATATAATTACTTATATATATATAATATTATACGTATAATATATATATATTATATATTATATATATATATAATATTTACTATATATTATTAATATTATATATAATATAATATATATATTTATTATATATATATATATATATATATATATATATATATATATATATATGGATATATAATTATTATATATATATATATATATATATATTATAATTTATTGTTTTTTGGCCAAATGAGTTTGGATAAAGCGACACATAGGATCATATGAAGAGAGATTTTCTGAAGAACTCTGGCAGAACGAGTTGAAGATGCTAGTTCCACAGAAAGGGTGAAACCCTACCTGAGTGTCTATAACTCAAGGACTAGCATCAGAAACCATTGCGCCGAGAAATAGTTTCTCAGAGTTCTCTAGGATCAAGAGTTTCGATGCCAGAAGGAAAAAAATGCTGGTCCAACTGACAGGGCGAAAACCCTACCTGGGAGATGGTAAATAAATTATAATAAAATATATATCAATTTATTTACTTTTTTAATCTTTCTAGATTCCCTTCCTCTACCACCATTTTTAAAGTCGATCTACACACAACTACCTTTCTAGCTAACACAAATTCTGTACTTGTCAACTTAGTCGTTTTCGTAGCGACTAGTTTTTTTCAAAGATTCTTCTATAAACACTTTGTCAATTTTTTCTTGGGTGGGCATTTTTTCTGGTTAGTAAGTTCTGAAGGTCTGCTATCTACATAGTTTTGGGCTTAACCAAAATGTAACTCCCATTGTAATTGTAACGTGACTAAAATTTACTAACATTACTTAAATTATCTACATTTGCTTCGGCATTGAAAATCATTTTAAGATATTTAGCGTATGCTTTTAATTTAAAACCTATTCGAAGCTTATTTGACAATTTCGAATAAGCCGTATTTATTTTCGATAACTTCCATTACCCAGTCAAAGTATTCTGTTCTTAATAACTGCAAACTTGTCCTTATATTATTCATAAGATTAGATTCCATAATTCTTCTTTACTTTATACAGATTCCCCCAATTTTCCTTACATGTGACATTAAACTATTCATTAAAACTGGTGCCTTTTCCTCCTTATTTTTAACTTTTCAGGTTATATGCATTCCAACTTTCAGTAACATTTCATCTTTTATAAAACGCCCTATTTCGTCATTATTAAATTTACATACTACTTTAAGGTTAAATTCCGAATCATCACCAGTATTAGAAATAGGAATGTACCTAACAGCAGTTATCTGTGAAGCAAATGGTTTACATTTAAGCACATGCGTATTAAAAGGTATATTTTGAATAAAATTTGCATTTAACAAATGGGTCATTTCTTTTACACTTTTTTTCTAAATGAATTAACTTGCCAGTTGATTTTAGGCTTCATTAGCCTTTTCAATTCCCCTTTTGGGGAAAGAGAAAAACCAACTTTCCTACTTTCATCGGGAAATTCCAGTTGATTGACTATTTCTTTTTCACCTTTGTGTTTCAAAATCATATCCCTAGGTTAGTTTAGATTGTGGAATGCTGCAAAATGTTCACGGTCTGAGCTTGTTGATGATTGGTAGATTTCTTTCTTCGTGTCCCATATGAAGATAAAATAGATTTCTGGTGTCGGGTGAAAGGGAAGTCATGGCCTGTTTGGTTGATACATAATGCCTTATATCTTTTGCTATAAAACTTTTTTCTACACCAGAATTTGTCATTACAGTGGAAATATCAGAGACTCCCTGAACATGATAAGCATTTATACCTTGAGTGGGAAATAAATATTTATTATTTTTGCTGATTCCAGCTTTTTCTCTAATTCTAGAATCACACAAAATATTTAATCCAGTGATACAACTTCTGGGAATCATAACTGACACAGTTTTTAAACCTTTCCCTTTTTGAAAAGCAATTTTAAACTCGTTAATAAGTTTTGAATCTTCAAGCTCTCTTGCAAGAGCTTCTTTGACAAAATCTTTATTTAGCCATAAGTTCTTTTTGGCTTCTTCCCATTGCTTTATCAAAAGGCGACAGGGCTCCCCTCCCCTCCTTGCATTTAAAAACGTTAGTCTTGTCACTAGCAATCGTCTAAGGAGTTTAAAGTTTTCTGGGTCAAAATTATTTGGAATTGAACTCAACTGTTTAATATTTTGAACTAAATATGACCTAACTTTACTCATGTCTTCTTCCCTGGGTAAGTTGGTAGGTACTCTTAACTGAAACAGAGATTTGGAGATTTTGTAGGTTCTTTGTTTCCCAAATAAGGGAATCCATATTAAATTATCATTTATTGCCTTGCGAAACTGAACTAATTCTTTACCTTCCATAGTTGGTTCATTTCGTAACAATAGTCTTTTTTTTTTGCGTGCAGTGGTGGTCCCTGTACACATTCTCAAAAAAATAAAATTTATTTTAAATTATTATTTTTAATTGTTTATTTTATTTTCATTTTATTTTTTTTTTATAATATTATAATTAAAGATTAATTATAAATTGCTTTCTATTATATTCAAAGTTTCTTAAATTACTTGAAAAGATAAATAAAATTATTTTTTAAAGTTATTCTTAATAACCCTTAGTTTTTATATAGAAATTACAATTGGTGGCTGATGAAAAATGATTGTGAAGAGATTGTCGATTAGTGAAGAAGCAATAGTGAATATGTGTGGGTTTAATGGTGTAAAAAGAAATGGGTATTTTGGGGAAGGGTTAATAATGAGGAAGTTGAAGAATGGTAAATCCACAGGTGTAGATGGAATTGCTGGTGAAATGATCGAGAATGGAGGCGAGATTGTGTTTGACTAGATATAGAAGTTGTGTAACAACGCGTTTATAGAGGGTACAGTTTCGAAGGATTTGAGGTGAAGATGGTATTTTGGTTGAAAGTGTGCGTCGAGCTTCTGATTGGGGAAGAACAAGGTGCATTTAGAAGTGGTAGAGGATGGTGTAATCAAATATTTTTATTGAAAAGTAATTAGGAGAGTTAGACTGATGGAAGAGAGTTGAGGGTGTCCTTGCCATTGTACGCTGATGGTGATAATGATAATTGCACTTTGTATGCAAAATCTCTTGAAAGTGATTTTTTAAAGAACGTCGAAAAATAATTTGTCTTCAGTAATACTTAATAATATATAGCCAGTTAAAGTGCTATAATAGTTTTGGAAAACAAAAAGGTAATATGCAAGAAGTAGCTTTTGCCATGCATGATATTGATACAGCAGAATGCTATTTTCAATTGTATTCACTTATTGACACCCTTCTCAACAGGTCTTCTACCCTACTTTATAAGAGCTTTATCCGCCTTTGTATGGAATATTATCATCACGTTTGAGGTGTATTCGGTTCTACATTAATTTTGGATACGTTAGTCAAACTAAAAATCTAATAAACCTTCCCTTACTTTTTAATTTCCTTCACTATCTTCGTAGAACAGGAAGTGCCTTGCTTTTGCATAAATTATGTATTAGGAGTAAAAACTCGTGGGTTGCTCGTGCTTTGTATCTTTACGCCATTTTCTCCATTGTTTTAATAGTGTGTCAAACGATACAAACATATGCAAAAAAAAATTTGTATATAACGACAAAATTCTAAAAAGAAAAGAATTCCTTTACTTACTAATAAACTAAATTAAAACTATGAATTAAATTACTACACCCATGTGTTTAAAACCTTAAAAGCGCCAAACAATAAAACGAATTAATAAAGTCAGTAAAAATGAAAAACGAAGTTTAAAAATCATTTTCGTTTTATCTTTCGTTTTACCCAACTTTTTGAAGATCTCTCTCTCTCTCTCCTCTCTCTCTCTCTCTTCGTCTCTCTCTCTCTCTCTCTCTCTCTCTTCTCTCTCTCGTCTCAGACCACTCTCTGCGATATATATATATATATATTTAATAGATATTATATATATAATATATATAATATATATTTTATATATTATTATTATATTATATATATATATTATATACTATATTATATATAATAGATATATATATATAATATATATAATATAATAGTATAATATATATTCGTATATATATATATATCATATATAATATATATGACCCCGCTCATCGTTCAACTATATTCTCCATGTCTCAATACTAATACTTTCCTCAGTGTGGAAGCACGCACATTATCCAACCTGTTCCGAAAAAAAGGGAAACCCGCTCTGATCCTTCTAACTATCGCCCCTTATAGCTCTCACTTACTTGTATTCTAAGATCTTTGAAACCCTACTCAACTCTCATTTCTTAGATCATCTGGAGTCTCATTCACTTCTTTCCGATCGCCAGTACGACTTTCGGCGCTCGAGTCTACTGGCGATATACTTCCTATCTAACGATTTATGGTTTCCGTCCTCAGAACTACGGGAGACTTGTGTGGTGGGGCTTGACATATCCAAGGCATTGACAGGTTCATGGCACGCGTCACTGCTCTCAAGCTCCCCTCTTTGGGTTCTCCTTCTCTTCGCATACTTATGTTAGTTTTCTTTAAATCGTCAAGTATCGGCTGTTGTGATAGGGCGGACTTTCGTCTTCCTTATTTTTCAATCAGTGGATGTTCTCGTTTGTCTTATCTCCTACTTTATGCCTACTTTTTCATTATTGATCTTTTCACCTGCACATCTACACTCTATCACTTTCGATAGCCGATGACTCGACCCTTCGTTCTTCAACTCATTTCAATTCTGGCTCCCTCTTTACTTCAGAATTGTCTCTCGTTCTAATCTTTCCGTTCTCTTCTCGCTGCACCTGGATAGACATTTCGGGTGGGGTCGTCCAACCTTGTGAAATTCAATTCTTTAAAACCAACTTGCTACAAATCTTCCTCTCTAAGGCACCTTCTAACTTTCCATATCTTTGTCGACGGCTCTCTCGTCTCTCCTTTTGACAATTTAAACATCCTTGGCCTTAACATAACAAAAAAAATGTCTTGGAAAAACCTCCACATACAACGGTTGCTAGGGCGGCTCAAAGAAACTGGGAGTTCTGTTTAAGGCTGCGAGACTTTTTTTTTTTGCCTCTCTCAGTTGGCTCCAGCTATACAAGGGCCTCATTCGACCTTGTATGGAGTACTGTTCTTCATATCCTGGAGGGGGGCTCTGTTACCGGCTTTTGGCATCAGAGTGCGCAAGTCCAAAGGCAAAAAGGCTTATAAAGTGTTCTGCACTTATCCAGGTTTTCTTGACCTCTATCCTGCGGCGCGACTTGGGGTTTATCTCTTTCTATAGGTACCGCAGGCGGCAGGTGCTCGAGGGAACTTATCACTCGCGTACCACCCCCTTTACCACCACCTCGTAGCACAAGGGGTGCTGTGTCGGCTCATGAGTTTTATTGTGTGAATATTGGAAACTCCAGGCTTGTTCGCTGCGCTGCTACTTCTTTCTTTCTTGCCACCTCTGTTCTGTAGAATTCTCTTCATTTCTGTGTTGTCATGCTGAAATTTAATGCTCTCTACAGCGTACAGCCTGGTTCTGTGCTATCTGTCGTAGTCATGCGTCAGTGGATGAATACTGATGTGTGCAATACGTACCTCATTCCTTGAATAAGGCTCTTGTTACAGTGAGGAGTTGGTGACAACGGTATATATATATATTATATACTATATTATATTTATATTATATATATATAATATTATAATATATATATATATATATATATATATATTATATATTATATAATATATTATATATATTATTATATATTCTGATATTATATATAATATATTATTTAATATATATATACTATCTCTTCTTTTCTTTTCTTCACTAACCTTATATTTCCCAAGATTGGGGAGTAAGGAAGACGCTCACACAGCTCGGAAAGAAAGCTAGAGGAGAGTAATGACAAATGTCGAAAAAAAGCCCGCTTCACCGCCCCTCTGTATCCAATTAATTATCTGAAAGCTGTCACAGACAGAAAATCCAACCTTTTAAAGTTCATGGGACGCGACGGCCCTCACTATTTGGTAAAATCGTATCAATGTAAGGGTTCATCCCATCTGCGGCCAGCGTGCGGCCACAACCAGTGCCCCCATACAAAACCCTTGCCATTCAATCTCCTATCATGCACCTTTATTCCGCCTCTGCCAAACTCACATTTTTCTCTCCTTTCAGACATTCGTTCACGACTCAATCCACTTATCTCCAATATATATATATTATATATCATATTATATATACTATTTTATATATATAAATATATATATATCAATATATATATATTATATATAAATATATATTATATAATATATATATATATAATATATATATATTATACTTTATAATATATATATATATATATATATACTATTATATATAAATATATATATATATATATATATATATATATATATATATATTTATATATAATATATATATTATATATATATATATATATATATATAATATATATATATACATATATCATATATATAGTATTAGAGGGTGTAGCGCGCAGTCATGATTTAAATCACTCATCCGCGGAGTTGCACGATGCAGATAGATTAATTTTTGGAGTTTTAGCAAGTATCCTATATTATACTATATATATATATAATTTATTATATATATATATATATATATATATACTATATATATTATATATTATTATTATAATTAATATAATATATATATAATATATATATATATTAAAATATGAAATAGTAAAATTGCTACACTGCAAACAGTACTTTTATACTACTCAGTGCTCGCTCCTCTCTCTCTCTCTCTCCTCTCTCTCCTCTCTCTCTTCTCTATATTATATATATATATAAATATATATATTAATATATATTATATAATATATATTATATATATATTATATATATATATTATATATAATATATATATATGTCATATATATATTAATATATATACTATATATATATATATATATATATATATATTATATATATATATATTATATATAATATATGTATATATTATATTATATATATATCATATCATACAGTATACTATATATATATATATCTACAGTTGGTCACCTACTCTCACTGGCCGAGCCTTATTCAGCGAGGGTACTTGGCACCACATGCAGTCTATTCATCACTAACGCAACCTACCAGATGAGCACAGACCCAGGCGTTAAAGTCGAGAGGAGATTAAACTCAGCAGGAAACACAGAAGATGAAAGAGAAATTCTTACAACAGAGGCTGGCAAGAAAGAAGGAAGACACCGCAGCAACAACGCCTGGAGGTTTCCAATCATTAACACAAAAAGAACTACATTGGCACCGACACAGCCCCCTTGTGCTACGAGGGTGTCGTAAAGGTGGTGGTAACGCGAGTGAAAGTTCCCTCGAGCTACCTAGCCGCTGCCGGTACGCTATAGAAAAGAGATACGACAGCCCCAACATCGCGCCGCAGAGATAGAGGGTTCAAGAAAACTGGAAAGTGCAGAACACTTTATAAGCCTTTTGGCCTTTGACTCCGACTCCTATCCAAAAGCGGGTGAAACCAGAGCCCCCCCCCAGCTAGGAGAAACAGTATCCATTCAAGGGCGGATGAGGCCTCTGTATAGCTGGAGCAACTGAGAGAGGAAAAAAAGTCTCAGCAGCCTAAACAACACTCCCATGTTCTTTGATGGCCACCGCCCTAGCAACCGTTTGAATGTGGAGGTTTTCCAGACATTTTTTTGTTTATGTTAAGCCAAGGATGTTTATATTGTCACAGGAGACGACGAAGAGAGCCGTCGAAAAAATAGCGAAAGTTAGAAGGCTGTTCTTAGAGAGAAGATTTGTAGGGTTGGGTTTTTAAAGGAATTGAATTTCACAAGGTGCAGACGACCCCACCCGGAAAATCTATCCATGTCAGCGAGAATAGAATCGGAACGATTAAGGCGGGAGGAGCAACTTTAGATGAAAAGAGGGAGCAGATTTGAGATTGAGTTAAAAGAATTGACAGAGTTTCGAGTCATCGGCATACGGTGGATAGAGTTAGATGTGCAGTGAGAAGATCATCATTAATGAAAAGTAGGAAAAAGTAGGAGATAAGACAGAACCCTGAGGAAACACCACTATTGAAAGAAAGGAAAGAAGAAGTCGCCCCATCAAAGACAGCCGATATTGAGCGATTTGAAAGAAAACTAGCATAAGAAGCAAAGAGAAGGAGGAAAACACAAAGGAGGGGAAATTGGGAGAGGCAGGAACGGACGCCATACCTGGATCAAATGCGTTGGTGTCGTCAAGCGTCACCACCACAACGCTCTCCCCGTAGTTTCCTTGAGGACGGCAAACCACTTTAAATCAGTTACGATAGGAAAAGTATATGCCAGTAGACCTCGAGGCGCCGAACAGTCGTTACTGGCCGATCGGAACAGAAGTGAATGAGGGACTCCAGATTGATCTATAAATGAGGTGAAAGGTAGGGTTTCAAAGATCCTTAGATAAATACAAGTGAGAGCTATAGGGCAGTAGTTTAGAAGGATCAGAGCGGTTTCTTTTTTTCGGAATAGGGTTGGACCTGTGCGTGCTTCCAACACTGTAGGCGAAAGTAATTGTATTTGGACAGAGAAATACTAGATTGAACGAATTGCGACGGGGGTCAGACATATTATATTATATATATATCATATATATATATATATAGAATTATATATAATATATTATATATATATATAATATATATTTATATATAATATATATATATATATATATAGATATATATATAAACTATTATTAAAAATAGTTTATTCCTTCTAAAACGTTTTCTTTTTCTAACGTTTTCTGTAGTTCCGATTTCCAGATTAACTTTAAATTTAAAATCAATTCTAAATTCTACTTAATGCCGTCTCCGCCAATCCAGATATGGGCATGGAACTAGAGGTATTATTATATATAATATATTATATATATAATATATATATAATATATATATATATTATATTAATATATATAATATTATATATATATATATCATATAATATATATATATATATTATAATATATATATATATATATATATATATATATTATATATCATATATATATATATATTATATTATATAATATATATATATGAATAAATACCGTGTGCCCAGAGTGCAGGGACTCTTGAAATCACTCTTTTTGTACACCCACCAACCGCTACCGAAGACGGAATAGCCTACATTGTTGAATGGGCGATGCTAGAATTCCCTGCCCAACTTCTGAAGATTGGAAAAATTTTACAATTATCACCGCCATTCACGAAAAGAGGAATTGGATTATTATCTGATTAAAAGCTTTTCTCTTTTGACTATTCTTCGGAAACAATAACAGCAGTGTTTTTTTGACACCTACTAAATCACATCTTCATCCTGCTAGAAGCCAAACAGAACGCTTCATGGATTTTCAGCAATGATATAGCTAACAGATGGTAATTGCGTGTCTGTTTCTTTGATCTTTTGCTTTTTATTGGGTGGTGATATATTTCTGCATTTAGCAGGATTTCATCGCATAATTCATCCTAAATTAATTTTAACCCTTTTGTAAACACACTGGCTCATGACGTTTCTTTTGTAGTCTAGTATTTGCTCTAGGTCATGACCTTCATCATTACTACCCTCATTTACCTCGAAATTCTCATTATCTATCTCTAGCATGAGTGTTTCTGTCATCCTTGAACAGTCCGCTTACATTTTATATAATATATAATATATATATTATATATAATATATATATTATTATAATATATAATATATTATATATATATATATTATATAAATATATTATATATATATAATATAGATATATACTATAGACATATATATATATATATATATAGAGAAGAGAGAGAGTGAGAGTGAAGAGAGAGAGAAACAGAAAGAGAAAGTTGAGATAAAAGAGAGAAAGGGAAAGAAAGAAGGCTGAGAATGAGAAGATAATAATAATAATAATAATAATAAAAATATACGTATAAATAGTTATATTTTATTAATAATGATAATAATAATAATAATAAGTATTCAAAATTCCAAATATTAATGCGTTAATATTATTACCTAGTTCCCAACGAAGAACCGAACCTACGTCCTCCGCCATGCGTTTCCGACGCATAATCATAAGAATAATACAATTAATAATAATAATAATAATTAATAAATAATAATAATAATAATAATTAATAATCATAATAATAATAAATAATAATAATAATACATAATAATAGATAATATATAATAATAATAAATAATAAGATGTTGAGTGAGTAATAATAATACACAGCTGAAAATTATAGTGACAAGTAGAATACTACTACACTATATTGTTCAATTGTGTATTATTATTAAAGAGAGAATATGAGAAAGGGTTTCTGAAATGCATTATTATATAAATTTGTGTATATAAATGAATGAAAAACTTATTTGTATATTTTAAAAATAATAATAAGTAAAAACATATCCTTCACGAAACAGGAATTGAACCTCAACCCTCTGTACCAAGTTTCTGACTCTCAACAACTGCGCCATAACAGCACCAACAAATTCGATTTTGTAGTTAAACTATTATATTTTTTAAGCTGTACCAGTTCATAATAATTATACATATTAAGAACAAAAAGTAATGACGTAACAATTAAATTCAAATCTTTGCTTTTATTTTATTATAATAATAATAATAATAATAAATAGTACTAATATAATAATTAATTAATAATAATAATAGCTAATAATATAATAATTAATAAATAATACTAATAAATTAAATATGGGAGCATTACACGACTGATCACAAATCTCCTCCTACAGTTAAAATTGCTAGTTTTAAAATTTTATTTCAAGTTGGTAATTTTAACTATCTTCGTATAGCAGAATCTCTTTTAATTAAAAAATTTAATCCGGACATCAATTTGAAATTTAATGTGAAATTTAATGAAATGCTTGAATGTTTTTTTTTTTAATATTGATTGTGTTTAAATTTGACAGGTACACCTAGTTATCCATGCATAATAGCAATGTATTTGCAAATATGTAAGCTTTTTGTATTTTCTATTTTTCATCAAAAATTATTTTTTAAACTTCACAATTATGTAATAATTTTAAATTTTATATTTAGAAATTTTATTTTTGTAGCCTGCATTATAAATATAGTTAGTTAGAAACCGTGATATGCCTGAAGTTACAAGGCGAAATGATTGGTTGAATATTAAAAGTTTTAACTTCTTTTTAATCTCGTAATAGTCCTGTAATAAAAATTTCTTCTGACAAATAAAGAACCTGATTTAGAAGAATTGAAAGAAATAGTAAAAAGTATCGTTAAAATTGCACGCTGATTAACATTTTCTTAAAAATGAATACATATAATAATTAAAAATATCCTTTAAAGAATAAATCGATAATAAAATAATAATAATTTTGGTATTAATAATAACTCTAGTTAAAATAAAATATTAAGTTAAAATATATGGATAATAATAATAATAATTAATAGTAATAATAATAATTTAATATTAATACATGAATAAATAATAATAATAATAAATAATAAATAATAATAATAATAATAAATAATATAAGTTATAATACTAGAAATCAGGATACAGCATAGAAATAAAAGATAAACACAATAACTTGAATAATAATATATAATAATATAATAATAATAAATAAATAAGGCTATTATAACAATACTGCAAAAGAATACGAAAACGTTTTATAATAATTAATTTAGTAATAATGATTACTGAATAATAAATTTGAAAAAATATTAATGATAATTTAGAAATTTATAACTGAACAAGTAGAATATAATACTGTCATTATATTTTATCAACTGATGTTATTCTAAATTGAGTAAGGGTATCTTGACATATAATAGTTATATGTATAATCTTCTGGTATATAAATGAATGGAGAATGCAATTCGGCATTATTTCCTTACAAATTCAATATAGCAAAAAAATCTTCATTTGGGCCATATTTAAACACAAAATTATGTACCCTTGTCTCACTTGTAGCTGAGACTTGAGCCCTCACCCCATCAGGTACTTACTCTATCACTTCCTGAGGTCCTCAAGCCCTCCTGCACCCCTCCATCACGCCTGTAGTTCGTAAATAAGATCCTACTAGAAAAATACTATAAATAAACGTCAATTTTAAAATAAATAGTCGAGAAAAGGGCGTAAGTGTTTATTCTCTTTTTCATTAAAAGTTTACAGTTTTACATTTAAAGATGTATAATCTAAGTCGAATGGTATAATAAATTGAAGGAGTCCTAGAAAACTTTTAAAAACTTTAAATTTTCGGAGACTATTTTTTTAAGCGACACAAGTGCGAAATAATTATACATTTGAAGTACAAAAATCAATGACGTCATAAAACAGAGCCCTCTATTGAGTAAAAACAAAAAGAAATTCAAATATTTGCTGTATTTTTTTTATTCACGGTTCATTCAAACATCTCACAGGGAAATTCTAAAAATGCAAATATCTCACTTATTTTATAATGTTACTCAGTACTATCATATTGCATAATTCAATTAATGCTTCAAAGCTAACTAAAATTTTCTATCCTATCATATATTTATCCATACAACTTACGAGATATCTCCAAGTTTTTAATTATTACCCTAAATAGGCATTTGAAAAGCATGTCGCCTAAGATCAATATACATACGCCGTTGAGATCTGAAAGTTTGACACTTAATTACTTAAAAACTAACAATTATGCATTAATGATTAATGACTCATTTGAAAGCTTAAACAATAATGCATGCATTTTAATTACTAAAATGAGATGATATAATGCTATTATATGTGAAATAGAACTTCAGATGTACCCTAAAAAATTCAGGTACACAAATTTGTCGTCGAAAAATTGGTGTACCTCAATTCATAAATTTCTGGTACGGTTTGTTATTTTACCCTCCCCATAAGGAATATATATTATATATATTATATATATATATATATATATATATTACTATATATATATATATATATATATACACCGTGTATGGCTAATTAAAAAAAATAAGGGACGCACAACAAAATCACCACTAATGACAAGAGTATAGATAAAATTAAGTTGGAATCAAAAAACGTATAGCTTATATTTTAATTTGATAAAAGAATATTTGACAAAGCCTATTTAATGGAGCATGTGCAGCCCGAGTAAAATGTGTCTCGTTTTTCCTTACGTTAAGTGTGCTTGTTTATAGTAGCTTACTTACTTTGTTTTTTGGCCGAAGAAAATGGGTTAAATTTATCTTTGTGTAGGAATCTTGGAACCAACGTTTTAGGTATAACAAGGTTGTTCAGACATTTCTTCATGAAAACAATTTGACATTTCTTAATATTAGCGGAGATCATTTTATTTCTATAATTTAGCCAGAATTTTCTCATGGGGAAATCGGAATTTATGCCGTTGTTTACGGGTATCATTCTATATAGAAAAACTTTACTTTGACGTAAACAGATAATTTATGTGAAAATATACCCTTGGCACAATAAAATCTTTATTATCGACACATGAAAATATTTACACAATTAAAACTTATTTACAATTTTAGCTTTCGCCTAATACATTATAAAGGCCTCTTTCAGAATTTAACATTGACAAGGATGCTAAAATACATTTACATGAAAAAAGTGACTAAAACTTATGCTGATTCTGAGTTGGTGGTCACTTATGAATCTTTTTTCTGCAAATGCTTTAAGAGCAGATTCGAAGCAGCAGAAAGAGTTTTGAATCGTATCCAACTCCTTATCTCGCCTGGCAATCCTGTTGTTTTAAAACATCTGTCTGTATTATAATATGAACACCCGATTCTATTACTTTTCTTTTTTCACCTGACTGCAACTATTTAAATGGAGAAAGCCTGACTTACTGCTTATAGGGTATGCAAAACATAACAATTTTTAGTTAAAAAAATATGGCTTGAATCAATAGATCAATAGATTCAATAGATCAATTAGCATCAATAACATCAATGATGGGACCTGAGAGGGTGAGGGAGAGGGGTTATTTACTGATTACATGCTTGATAGGTATGTAAAACGTAAACAATTTTAGTAAAAATATGACTTGAAATCCAATAGACTTCCAATAATGCAATAGGAGCCAAATAGATCAATTAGGGCGGGGAGGTGGATGGGCATGGCTTTTATTACTGATTTAGCTGCATTACTAGGCGTATGGTTAAAACATAACAATTTTAGTAAAAAAATATGACTCTGAATCAATAGATCAATAGATCATGAAAGGGGCGGGAGAGATAGGGTGGTAGGTTCTTGAATTTACTGATATTACTGATTACTGCTTCAGAGTGTGTGACAACGCAAATTTTTTACCGTTCATAAAGCATGAAGAATTATATTTTTAAACAATAAATAAAAGTTTTATACAAAATATGACTTGTCAATAGATCAATAGATCATGGGTAGGGAATTGGGGAGAGATAGGGTGGGTGTTTGATTTTACTGGATTTATTGATTACTCTCTTTTAACAGATGTAGAAGAACCGCAAATTTTATTACGTTATAATAGACATGAAAAGATAGAAACAGTTTAGTGTAAAAAATTAAATTTTGTTAAACAAACAAAATTAAAATAAGATTTAAAACATTAAATAAAAATTTGAAAATAAATTAAAAAAAATTTAAATTGAATACAAAAAGTTTAGTAAAAATTATATTTTTTAAACAAAATAAATTAAAAATAAATAAAAATAATATAAATTGAAAATAAATTAAAAAATTTGAATTGAATAAAAAATTAAACAAAAAGAATAAATGTAAATTAAAACATAAAAAATAAAGTCACTAAACGAATTTTTACTAACTCAGCACCGCCTGGTTCCAACACCGGGTCTGTATCAAACATCTGTCTACCTTCTCAGGGACTCTTTCCTCCATCCTTCCTTCCTTTCTCCCTTCCTTCCTTCCTCACTTCCTCCTTCTTCTGTTTTGCGTTCCGTTCATTCTTCTGGGGACACCACCCTCCGGGGGGTACCCTGACACACTTTACGAGCTTACAACCCTCATATTTAAGTTCTACGACCTTAACATATGACTTTGTGATTACCATTGAGACCTAAACGAATATTCTATTTAACTCCAGCACCGCCCCGGCTCCAGCACGTGCCACTGTCAACTCCAACTCCTCTGATGACTCAGACTTCTTCTCCGACTCCTTCCTTCTCTGACTCCACCGAATCTGACTCCTTTCTCCACTTCTCTTAGTGCATTTCGTCCATTGACTACTGGGGACCTCCGGTGGGCGTCCCAGGCACCCACTTACGACTTTATTAACCATTTCATATTCGAGATCTACGGGTTCGAGTAACAAATATAAGGATTACAAATATTGTATTATTATTATTACAAATATTTACTACTCCGGCACCGCACCGGCAGCCCAGCACCGGTGGCCAGCTTCGAATCCGAATCACCGGTCGAATCGCTTTCTCCAAAATTTCACAACCTTCTACGTCATTTTTCAAGTTATTTTAGGGCAGGCAAGCACCCCCCTCAGAGGGGAGCCCACGAATACGTAACCTCGTCTGATGACGGGAGGTACGTCAACACATAGCCACCTCCAAATTTTAGGATGATACGATAACTCTAACTCGGGTAGATATATATACACAGAGAGGATCGACCAACTCTCAGCATACTACTATATTTATAATATTATATATATAGTATATATATATATATATAATATATATATATATACTATATATTATATATATTTATATATATAATACTATATATTATTATATATAATATATATAATATATATATAATATATATTAATTATATATTATACTATATTATATATATCATATATAATATATTATTATTAGTATATAATATATATTATATAATATATAGATATGTATATATATATATATATATATTATTATGAAATCACGATATTTCAGATAGACTTTATATATTATAATATATAGTATATATTACTATATATTATATATATTCAGGAAATTTTTTTTATCACAATTGTAGTTGTAACTTGCTTCTCCGATTCTTCTGGTACTACAGCTGAAAAGTGAGAAAGATTATGTTGTATTTGCTTTATCAGAGCTTTGTTTTTAAGGCAGCAATTATTTCAATGCTAAAGGAATGTATCATTAATATAAATTCAAAATATTATAATATATATATTATATATATACTATATATAATATTATATATCTATATGATTATACTGATATCATATATACTATATATATAATATATATAATACATTATATATATATACTACTATTTATATATAATTATCCTATATATATATTATATATATATAGATTAAGATATATACTATAATATATAATATATATAAGATATCTACTATACTATATATATATACGTGTGTGTGTAGGTGTGTGTGTGTGTGTGTAGTATATTAGCTTGTTTGATTTATTTATTTTTAAGTTAACTATTTTTTTTACTACCTTTTACTTTTATCACTTCCATAATAATTATTACTATTATCTTTCTTTATCATTCTTATAGGTATTGCTATTATGATTATCTGGTTTTGTATTTTACCATAAATTGTTTATATTCATTGATATCCTTACTTAATCTCAGGTGCAAGAAAATGATGCAGAACATGCAAATACGAGCGTTTGATATAAAAGGGGAATTAATGGGCATATGATTTGTCAATTTCGGGGAGTCCTTGTATTTATAGATTTGTATAAAGTATTAGATAAGGTGTTAATTATTATTATTATTTATTATTATTATATATTATTGATTATTATTATTATTATTATTCATCTTATTTTATTAATTATTATTATTATTATTATTATTATTATTATTATTATTATTATTATTATTATTATTATTATTATTATTATTATTATTATTATTTATTATTATTATTATTATTATTATTATTATTATATAATTTATTATTCATTATTATTATTATTATATGTATTATTATTATTATTATTATTATTATTATTATTATTATTATTTTTTTTTATTATTTTTATTTTTATTATTTTTGCTATTATTATTATTATGATTATTATTTTATATATTATTATTATTATTATATTATTATTATTATAATATAATTGATTATTATTATTATTTCATTATTAGTTATTATTATTTATTAATTATGTTAATGGATCATTAATGTGCAATTATTATTAAGTTTTTGTATCAGCTATTGTTTTCATGATCATATTATTATTATTACTTATATTATATTATTATTATATTAGTTTATTATTATATATTATTATTATAATTAATTATTATTATTATTATTATTGTATATTAATTATTATATCTATTTTCTATTATTTTTATTATTTTAATTAATTTGCTATATTCAATATTATTATTTTTATTATTATATTATTATTATTATTTTTTATTATTATTATTATTATATTATTATTATTTTAGTATTGTTATTTTCATTATTATTTTCATATTTTTATATATTTTATATATTTATGTATTCTTTGTATTTTATTTATTATTATTAATTATTATTATTATTATTGTTATTATTATTGTTATTATTATTTGAAGCTTGCATCTTATCGTCACTGCCCCATTCTTGAAAGAGAGCTTTCTTGGAAATTCCCTTCTAGTTATCCACACAATGGATCGAACAGAAACCTCGAAAATAAATCGTTTTACAGTAGAGCCTAAATTACCTGAAGGAGAACCTAATTAACCTAAAGGAGATCCTAAATTACCCGAAGGAGTAGGTTTTTCATTAAGACATTTAGTGTCTCTTAGTTTACCTGAAATCTCTTTTGAGAAGATTTTCAATGCATAAATTAAATCAAAAAGGACATCCCCTGTGATGATTCAAGTGTCTTTAATAAAAGTTAAAAATTCTCAAATATTAGAATGACTTTGGTGGTAAATTTCAATCAATATTTATCCTTTTATCTCACTTGAAGTAGCCTTTCATGTCTTTGCGTACGAAAGAAGGGATGAATCAGTAAATTTTGGAGATTTAAAGACTTCACTCATTTTTGGAACTCCTCCTGCCGAAAATTTAAGAGAGGCGTAGAGAGCATAAGAAAGTTATTTTTCACATGAAACTTAATTAGTGCGGATGGTAGTAACTTTATAAGTTGAGTAATGCATTAAATTGCGAACCACAAGTCAACTCGTCAATGGTTATATATTCAAAAGATAAATAATTTTTATTTGCATCAATCCCCTTTACAGCTACTTTTATGTCCAGAGTTGTATCAAAAATATTACATCAGATCATTTGCTTCTCTTTCTGAAATCTCTGATACTTTTTTCTGAAACCCTCTCCGAGGAATTCGGCATTGCCTGTCTGCAAAATCGACTGTCTACAATTTTGTTTCTTATATATAACTAAAGAAACGTTCTGTACATCTCATGGCAATTAAGTTTCCAATGGATCATCCTCTTTCGCGATCATCTCCACATGCTTCTTACACTGGAGTAGATTATCCTTTATTCCCAGATCATAAACACTATCATAGCCAACATTTTCCATTAGAAAATCAAATCAAATATAGCATCGAGATGACTAGCCTCGGAGTAGCGAAGTTGGGCGGCTTCCAAATCCTTACCCTTATTCTGTTAAATTCTTTCCTCTTCTGGGCACCTCCGATCACCTTATTTCTATATTCTATCTTATTTCTTCAAGTCTTCTGCGTGAAAGACCCCCATCCCACGAAGAAGAAACATTTTCGACACTTCGGTGCTGCTAACTGGTCGTACTTGAGGTTGGACGTCTTTGATTTCCATGGAATGACTACTGCTTTCGTGGGAGGGGTCCCTCGGAGTGTGCAAAGCGCAAAATGAAGGTGTTCTCTCTGGCATGGAGGAGTACCTTCCAATATTCATCCCCTTCAACTAAAACTATCAAACCTTTTTTTTAACTCTACTTGTTCTCGCGCTATTTGCCACAGAGACGCTGCCTTTACAAATTCCGCCCTCTTCAAACTCTAGAACTTATGAAACTTATATTTCATCCCAGAATCGTGCAAAATCTATTCTCAGTGACACTAAAAGCTCTTCTCCGTAAAAAAATGCACAAATCTTTCTGGTTCCTCTTCCTTCTTTCTGGCATTTCTCAAAGGATATCAATTCTAACCTTTCTTTTCCCTCTTTCCATTCCTCTAGTATCTTCCGACGACAGTACTCTCATTTTACCTTCTACTAAAGCTGAGGTTTCGCTCAAACCTTCACCTCTAATTTCACCTTAGACGATTCCGATGCTATTCCTTCTTCTTCATCAACTCTATCTCACTTATGCCAAACGGTGTAATTTCTTCTAGAGACATTATTTACGATCTCTTTGAGCCTAACACTAAGAAGGGGTAAGATCCTGATGGTATTCCTCTTTTGGTTCTCAAAACTTGTGCTTCCGCGTTTGCACCCTGCCTTGGAGAACTATTTCGCATCTGTCCATCTGCTTTGACCTTCCATTCCTGCTGGAAACGTGAGATCATTCGACCTGTACCAAAAAAGAGGGAATCCCTCTCAACCTCTAATTATCATCCTATCTCTTTAACCTCCGTTCTTTCTAAAGTTTTCGAATGTATCTTTAACAGGAACATATGGAAACATCTCGATTCTTCTAATTTTATATCTGCCAGTATTACTTTTATTATAAACATCCTACTGGTGATTCTCTCTCTCTCTCTCTCTCTCTCTCTCTCTCTCTCTCTCTCTCTCTCTTCTCTCTCTCTCTCTCTCTCTCTCTCTCTCTCTCTCTCTCTCTCTCTCTCTCTCTCTCTCTCTCTCTCTCTCTCTCTCTCTCTCTCTCTCTCTCTCTCTCTCTCTCTCTCTCTCTCTCTCTCTCTCTCTCTCTCTCTCTCTCTCTCTCTCTCTCTCTCTCTCTCTCTCTCTCTTGGAAGGATGACGAAACTTTTTTTTTCTAAACAAGCTTCTAAGAGATTAGGTTTTCTAATAGGCCTTCAGAATTTCTTCAACTACATCCAGTTGTTTGCTCTTTAAAGGGGTCTCATTCGCCCCTTGTATGGAGTATGCCTCACCCACCTGGGGTGTTTCCATTCAAACGACTCTCCTTAAAAAGGGAGAGTCTAGGTTTTCGTCTCATCAACTCTTCTGCACTCACTAACTCTCCCTAGTCTCTATCTGTCCTTCAATTGTCATGCCACTTCCTTCCTGCTATCACTATTACAACGGACGCTGGTTTCTGGACTCTCCAGTCGAGTTCTTCCTCAATTGAGAAGAACTCGAGCGACGCGCCTTTCTATTCATAGTCTCATCCATTTTCCGTTCAAGGAATTTTTGTCAGGCTGAAGCTTGATATATTTATATATATATATATATATATATATATATATATATATATATATATATATATATATATATATATATATATATATATATATATATATATATAGATAGATAGATAGATAGATAGATAGATAGATAGATAGATAGATAGATAGATAGATAGATAGATAGATAGATAGATAGATAGATAGATAGATAGATAGATAGATAGATAGATAGATAGATAGATAGATAGATAGATATATAAACAAACATTTGTTAAGGAGATAAAAACACGGGGAGATAGACAGATATGCAACAAGTAAACAAATAGATAGATAGATAGATAGATAGATAGATAGATAGATAGATAGATAGATAGATAGATAGATAGATAAATAGATAGATAGATAGATAGATAGATAGATAGATAGATAGATAGAGAAATAAACAAACATTTGTTAAGGAGATAAAAACACGGGGAGATAGACAGATATGCAACAAGTAAACAAATAGATAGATAGATAGATAGATAGATAGATAGATAGATAGATAGATAGATAGATAGATAGATAAACAAACATTTGTTAAGGAGATAAAAACACGGGGAGATAGACGGATATGCAACAAGTAAACAAATAGATAGATAGATAGATAGATAGATAGATAGATAGATAGATAGATAGATAGATAGATAGATAGATAGATAGATAGATAGATAGATAGATAGATAGATAGATAGATAGATAGATAGATAGACAGATAGATAGATAGATATAAAAAGAGAATGAAAACATGTATAAATAAAAGGATAGCGAGATTGTCCTATTAAAACAAAAATAAAAATCGCAAATTTAACAAAAGAAATTTCAAATATAACACAATGTAACACATTTTTTGTCTATGGGCAACAACTATAATTTTCAAATACCTTGAAGGTATGAAAAATAGCTAATATTTCCTCCAAACTTTGATTTTGTGACCAGGATAATGATATTTCACAAATTTACCAATTCCGATATAAAAATTGGTGAATATAATTATTCTCGGTTACAAAAAGTCGTAAAAAACGACATATAACTCAAAAGTAGGATTTATTTATTCCTAGTTTATGCAACAGAGACCTCAAAATATTTAGAAGTGAAGTTTTTATGGATTTATGCTTATACGGTAAGTTGCTTTCACGAATCAACCCCCAAATATAATCTCCAATCATGTTTTCGTTATATGATCCTTGGTAGAGGCGCTCAAAGTCCAGAATATTCTGGTGAAATCGCCCGCGCATACTCCTCTGAGTAAGCCCCCCATGCAAGATGAGCATCAAAGATATGGACTTTGAGGGACATCCTGCAGCCCATTTTGCAGTAGTTCCTGACCAAGGTCTCAACAAGATCCTCATAGTTTTCGGCCTTGTGATTCCCAAGGAAACCATGAATCACTGCAACAAAGCTATTCCAAGCTGCTTTTTCTTTCCTAGTCAGCTTCTTCGGGAATTCCATGCACTCTATGGTCGTTTTAATTTGTGATCCGACGAAGACACCGGCTTGGACCTTTGCCTGAGACAGCTTAGGAAAGAAGCCTTGCAGGTAGATGAAGGCTGAAGACTCTTTTCTAGAGTTGTGACAAACTGTTTCATGAGGCCTAATTTCATGTGTAGTGGAGGAAACAATATTTTCTGGGGTCCAGCAGAGGTTTCCATTTGACATTGTTTCTCCCTACACTGAACTCAGTCCGCTGTGGCCAATCCTGAATTTGGTAAGGTTCTGTGGAGGTCCTTCTGTCCCAGAGACAAAGGTAACATGGAATCTTGGTAAAGCCGAATTGGAGACTCATCAGGAAAGGCCACACTTTTGAATATTCGATAACTTCCCAATTTTGTTATTCATATTTCAAGGCACTTAGCAAAAGCTTCACGCTGCTGTGTTCCTCTTTGAGCTGCACATGTTCCCGGATATGGATACATGTTCCATAAAGTAGCGCAGCTTTGAGACTCTTCAACGAGCTATCAATGAAGAGGCGCCACTCGCAGGGGTTACAGGCAATTCCAAATGCCTCAAACAAACATGTCACATTGTGGCAAAAGCAAAGCCCATCTTGACTGGTGAAAAAAAAAGTAGAATAGGAGTGGTGACGTTTTCTCTGACTTGTGACTTTCATGTAACAAATTCCACTGCTTGTGTCTAGACGTCAAAAGCTCGGCATTGGAAGAAGATTTCTGATCAAGTCGTTGATGTCATCTTGGTTGGTGAAATATGGGTTTCTCTTCTCAGCTACACTATATTTAGAATCAACGGCTTCATCATCTTCTGATTTGCTGATTTCTTTTAAAGATGGCTGTGTTCCCTTTGGAGAAATGGGTACAGGGAGTCAGGAGAGTGTGGCAATTGGGCAATGGATGACGGAAGTTCATGGATATATGATAGCAAGCGCATTTATGCCAGCTCGAAGCTTGAACTGGTCGACCAAATAGAAGAAGCAATTGCTGTAGTGGTCAGTTGGCTCTCTCCAAATTCGTGGGATTGCAAATTTCATGAATCTATTTTCCCCCCTTGTGCCAACCTGCGATGAAAAGAAAATATACAAAATTAAATATCTTTCACTCATTGTTATTAATAAATATATTACATAAATTCAAACTTTCACTTAAAGATTCCATAGCTATCAAATTCAGAACAAGCAAAGCTATATATATATATATATATATATATATATATATATATATATATATATATATATATATATATATATATATATATATATATATATATATATATATATACTATACTATATATATATATGTATATATATATATATATATATATATATATATATATATATATATATATATATATATATATATATATATATATATATATATATTACGACAGATTTTTAAAACAAACTTTAATTATTCAATAACAATAATATATATATATCTTTATATATATATATATAAAAACACACAAATATATAAATATATATATAATAATATATATATATATATATATATATATATATATATATATATATATATATATATATATATATATATATATATATATTTTTTTATTTATATCTTTTATATATATATATATATATATATATATATATATATATATATATAAATAAAATATATCCATAGATATATATATATATATATATATATATATATATATATATATATATATATATATTACCTTCTAGAGTTCTTTTACAAAGTTCGCAGGTGAAATGAGGTGCCCATTGCTTGTACTTTTTTGCTCGTGTCTTCAGAAATTCACCGCAGACGTACCCAAATGAGTCTGCCTGATATTTGCAACCTCTTGATGGCATTTGTGCTGAATGCACATATCAAAGACAATGTATCTCCATTTGAGCAGCTACTAGAGGGCTTATTAACTAATTAGCTAACTATATTGATACTTGAAACTACGTTTACTGTATTTATTTCGTCATCTAAGTTGAAAGAACGTTCAAGAAATAAAAATACGTTGTTATTTAAAAAATATTAATTTTCTCTGAAATTCAAATAGATCAGTTTGAAAACAGCGATGTCAAGGTAACAAAAGCAAACTTTGAAGGGAATGAAATTATTTTCCTTTGCCTTCTACACAGAAGCAATTAGGAAATAATGCTTTCAAAACAAAGTCAAAAAATATTTTCTTTTTTTGTTACATAGTGATAATAATTTATAAATGAATCTTCTCTTAAAAATTTGTATCGTTGCTAAGTACTTGCAATCTGTTTAATGTATTGAAACAGTAATTTATCTAGATTTTAAAAGTCATCAAAAGACTACTAATGATTGTACCTTATTTTAAGTTGAATTGGAAGCCTTCCAACTTTATATATATATATATATATATATATATATATATATATATATATATATATATATATATATATATATATATATATATATATATATATATATATATATATATATTTTTCTCTATATATATATATATATATATATATATTATATATATAAGGGCACTTTTCTAGCTGATACTGCTAAGTAGGTATTCATAATGTATTCGTTGGTGTCTCTCTCGCCTATCCCATTGTTGATCTCAGGTAATCTACGATATTTTGCTCTTTTCACCTTTAAAGCGATTGTTTTCTTTATCTTTCTCGCTCTTAAGTTTGCTCGATTGCACGGCTGAAGGGTCCTCTTTAATCAGTGGTGGACGTTGCGTCTTTTACAGAGTCCACTTAGCATTACTCGCTAGCTGCTTCTCTCTCTCTCTCTCTCTCTCTCTCTCTCTCTCTCTCTCTCTCTCTCTCTCTCTCTCTCTCTCTCTCTCTCTCTCTCTCTCTCTCTTTCTGTCTGTCTGTCTGTCGGTTTCTCTCTCTCTCTCTCTCTCTCTCTCTCTCTCTCTCTCTCTCTCTCTCTCTCTCTCTCTCTCTCTCTCTCTCTCTCTCTCTCTCTCAATCCCTTGTCGCCTCAAACCATATTTTCCAACACCCCATCGCTACTGTTAAATACACGGTCTTTCCTGCGACTTAAGGATATATAAAAAAAGGATCTGCAAACAAAGGTTTGGAGTTCGTTTGTGGACGAGGAGGAGGATGAGGATGAGGATGAGGAGGATGAGGATTCAAAAGCAAACGAGGAAAAGCTTCGAAAACTCTCCACCAATTTAGATTAAGTTCGGGACTTTTTTTTCTTCTTTTTTTTCATTTCTATACATTTTTAAATGCATATTTTGCTTCATACATAAATTTATTTTAATGCTTATATATATATATATATAATATATATATATATATATATATATATATATATATATATATATATATATATATATATATATATATATATATATATATATATATATATATATATATATATATATATATATATTAAATTCACAAAATTAAGAATAACGTCCTTATTAAAGAAATAAAAATTTTGCCTAAAACTACTATTTCAATTGCTACTTTTACTACAGCAATTACTATAACTATGAAAATAGTAATAATAATAATAATAATAATAATAATAATAATAATAATAATAATAATAATAATAATAATAATAATAATAATAATAATAATAATAATAATAATAATAATAATAATAATAATAATAATAATAAAAGCATTAGGGGAGTTTGTTTATTTTTCAGCCTAGTAATTACTTTCAATAAAGTTAAAAAGATTATGGAATTAAACTTTTGAATTGAAAAACTAACCACAATGTGTACCCACACACATGTGCACTCATTCAATATATATATATATATATATATATATATATATATATATATATATATATATATATATATATATATATATATATATATATATATATATATATATATATATATATATATATATATATATATATATATATATATATATGTCTTTCTTATATATATATATATATATATATATACGCTGTCCTGTCTTCACCCAGGAAGGTCATGGCCTTCTAGGAAAACCACCACCTGACAGTGGGACCCATCGAGAAAGGTCCTTGAGTTACACGGGCCTAA
>JABUQX010081537.1:35000-60270 GCA_015478945.1 Trachelipus rathkii
ATGTTATATAGTTATGTATAGTTATTATATATTTCATGATGTATTTCAGCTTAATATCCATCACATTATTATATAGTGTGTTTTAATGTACTATAAAAATTAGCACAGCTAGATAAAATTTCTGAGAAAGGGGGGGCCATGACCCCTTTATCTGAGAATTTCACTAAGTCTTCTATTTATGTAGGGGCGTCTAAATTAGCTTTCGGGGGAGGGGGCATGCTCCCATGGTAATTAGGTATGTGACTATAAACTATATAGTACAGTGTGTGTTTATTCATCCTCCTTCAAGAGAAGTTGATCTATTTATAAAAAGGATCAAAATATAATAATAGATAATAAAATAAAAATCAATAATAAATACTAATAATAATAATATTAATAATGAATAATACATAATAATAATTAATCAATAATAGATATAAAATAATAATAATAATAATAATAATAATAATAAATAGGGATTTGAGTCTCTTAATGACGCCTATAATTACTGATTTCAGACTCATAACAAATAATATAATATATATTATATTATTATAATATACTATATCTATAATAGATATATTATAATATATATTATATAAATATTAACTTAATATTAAAAAAAATATTAAATTTATTAAAATATATATATATATATATATATATACTATATATATTATATATATATATATAATATTAATATATAATATCATATATATATATTATATATATATATATATATAGTATATACTCGTATATTATTCATAACACTATATCCCGAATGCCTGCAGGGTGGTGTCAGCTGCAGATATTTAATACAAGCATCTGCAGCCGTTCATGGGAATAGATGATACAGTGGTAGAGGAGGTTACCTGCTCCTGACCTCTACGCGAAGATTCTTCTTCTTATGGTTCAACTGTCAACGTTTTTATTTTCACCACACTTGTAAGTATTATTATTCTCAGTTTTAAAGATTTCAAAAGAAAAATTCAAAATTTAAATGCTCCATCAATATTTGATTTAACTAGTATATTTAATTTTATTGTAAAGAATTTTGTTCCTCCATCATTGTTTGATTAAAATTTTAATTTTGCCTTTAATTTTAATAAAATTTTGATCTTTTAAATTTTTTCAATTATTGTAATTTTTCAGTGGTTCCCACAGTGGTGGTGGGTCCTTAAAGATTTTGAAAGAAACTCATTCTTTATTCCATCTCTCTTCTTTTCTCTTTATAGGAATGAAACTTTTCAGACTTTGTACTTTGCACTTCTCTTCACTCTCTTTAAAGTTTTAACTACGTCTCTCTCTCCTCGATCGCTCTCTCTCTCTCTCTCTCTCTCTCTCTCTCTCTCTCTCTCTCTCTCTCTCTCTCTCTCTCTCTCTCTCTCTCTGAAATGAAGCTTTTAAGGCTATCTATCGTTAATAGCCTTTGTAGTTTGCACTTCTCTTCACTCTCTTTAAGCTTGTTTAAACTCACTTTTTCTAATTTCTATTGCATTTCTCATTTTATTGCTACCAAACCAAACCACAGTCACGCTTATAAGTAATTAATACTCGAGTATATGTATATATATATATATCGTATTAAATATATATATATTATAAAATATTATAATATATATATATATATATCTATATATATAAATATAATATAATCTATAATATATATATATATATCTACAATATAACGTGTGTGTGTGACGCCTGTTGTTAGTTTGTTAGGGGGGTTAATATGCAAAAATGAAGCCATCAATTATCATGGTTCGTCGTTCTTCTCATTTGAATACATTCAGTAATATGTATCAAAAGTATCATACCATTCCTATTCCATATTTACTTAGTTTCTATTTTAATCCTTTCTCCCTTTATTAGGTAATGAAAATTTCACAGAGATTGAAAGAGCTAAGAGAGGAAACCCGCCAGTCTCGCCTAATGGTGAGACTATAAGTAATAACACACTGATAAGTCTCCTTCTTCTTCTTTTTCTTATGATAAAAGAGTGGCGAGTGATACGAAAGTCTTAACGACAAATGACGGAGCTTTCGCGCATTCGTGATAAAAAACGCGCCAAATGATCTCTCTCTCTCTCTCTCCATCAAGTCGGGTTTTTAAATCCGCGATTTATCTTCGCTTCGGTTTAGACACATACTATATACAAGCTCATTTAGGTTCACTTTTCTGCAGAGTTTTCATGTGCACACATAGCAACACATAGAGCAATAGACGAGACGGCACTCACACACACATGTATAACATTATATATATATATATATATATATATATATATATATACACGGTGTGTGAATGTGTAAATATTCTATTCACATATTTACTTGTTTCTAGTATAGGAAATATATATATATATATTAATAATAATATATATATATAATATATATATATATATATTATAAATTATATATATATATATATATAATATTATATATATTGTATAAATTTATATTCATATATATAATAATTAATAAATCTATATAAATAGTATGGAACTTTACTGCTTTAATAATAAACAGTACTACAATCAATTATTTTTTTTAATTTAATTAAGAAAAAATGATTTTCACTTTCATTATATTATTTTTTCTCAAACGGATTCTACACATTTCAATAATCAAATATACATATATTAATGTAAATTTATGAAACTCGAATTTTTCCATCCCAAGTAAGACTTTGCAACCAGTGGCTTCGATTCATCAGTAACAACATATCCTTAGGCAGAACAATAGCGCACTAAAGACTTAGTCCCTTTGCATTCACCAAGGATTTAATTGCACCACCTACCTTCGTACCATTACAACTATCCATTATTTATTATTATATTATTATTATTATTATTATTATTTATTATTATTATTATTATTTTATTATTATTATTATTATATATTTTGTTTATTCAGCATGCTAAATTAATATATTTCTACGGTTCAATGTTAATTTAATAATGAATATTGTTCATTTCCTGAATAAATGGTTTTGAATTGAATTTATTAAGAATATAGACTACCTTTTTAGGATTATGATTATATCATATTATATAAACTGAATTAATTTTTGATTTCTCTACTTAAATATTAAATTGAATATAAAATAACTCATAAGACCTCAATTACTAAAAGGACGAAAACGTCTCCTCATAAGTCAATTTATCGTCAAAGTATTTTCTTTTTATATTAAATTGCTATTTTTAATGATATGTGTAAAAATGTAATATCACTTACAGAATAAAATATCTTTGATTTGAAGTTTAAAACGTTCACGTTAATTTAGCAACCTAAGTATTTTTCACATCTTTAATTTATATAGCAAACTCTCTTTTATAATACATTTTCTAATACATTTAAAAGTACAGAAGAATTACCAAGCTGTTCACCACTTTTAGAAGCTGGAAACTTCAGTAATATTGACTTCTAACGTCCCTTATATATACGAGCACTTAAATAGCGGCGCTTGAGGACGTTTAAAGCGTTTATATAGATAGAACAATGTACTCTTATTGAAACATTAAACTGGCATTATAAACGCTCTTATACTTAGTACTTAATGAAATAAACCGAAGATTGGTATGTCTTATATATATATATATATATATATATATATTATATATATTATAATATATATAATATATAAGTAAATATAATAAAAATATTATATATATACTATATATAATATATACTTTAGTACTCGTGACTTACAATAGATTATAATATTTTTCTATATAAAATTATACTATATAGAAATATAATACGTATATATATATATTATATTATATATATATACTATATATATTAATAATAAGTAATTATATATATAATATTATATATTATAATATAATATATAATATTAATATAATATATTTACTATAATATATATATATTATATATACTTATATATCAGACACTCATTCAACTTTGTAAAAAATTTTATTAATGTTCGTACTTAGCTAAGATTTGCGCGAGTAAAATTTTAACATAAGCATAAGTCAAAGTGACAAAGATATATATTAAACCCGTTCTGTTTAAGAGCTCTCAGTCAGATCGTAGAGGTCAGATCAAATTATTTAAGAATCAGAAGAAAACTTCACTCAAGATACTCTCTCCAGAAATTCCTCCCGCAAGAGCGATTAAAACTATCAAGGAAAAGGCTTGCGACTTGAAAATTTCATCGGACAAATTCATTCGCACTAAACGAAGAGTCGGAGGCAATTGTGTGAAAACGCGCTGGAAAAGGCTGTGACCACCTAATTCGCCTAACGAAGAGAGATGTATCTCAAAGAAGAGATTCTGTATTTTAATATTTTAAGTTGCATATGTTACTTATGCCTGAATAAAAACATCATAGTTCAAATATTCGGATTTGTCTAAATTACCATCTCTTATACTAGGGTGCTTGCTACCTTAAAGAAGCCACAACTTTAGCAGTATAATGCGCTATATAATGTGATCCCCGGAGTAAAACAAGCCCAGGAACTTCAATCAATACCTCTGATTACTAAGACAAAACAACACACAAAATGAAGAAAAGAAAATTTTTTAAAAGTTTTACAAAATTTATATTACAAAGTTAATGGAGTGCTACATATGAATATATATATATTATATATATATATATATATATATACATATATCATATATGATATATATAATATATATATCTATATATATATATACATATATATATATATATAAAATACTTGTATATATATAATATATGTATATGATTTTATTATATGTATATAATAGATATATATTATATATATTATATAATATATATATTATATATATATATAATATATAATAGTAATATATAATATATAACGTATAATTTATTCTACGTACTATCATATAATATAATATATATAAATATATATAACTTAATCACTTATCATTCACTCATCCGTCCGTCTACTCCAAATCGATGTTCCTCTCGCTCGAGGACCAAGCACCAAATTAATTTATTACAGGGACTGTTGTATAAAGTAGTAAGTACAAAAGGATTATATCAAAGAGTGTTTATTTACTCGTCAATTGTTTGATAAAATTAATATCTTCTGTCTTTGTTTGTTTTAAACATGATGTTATTTTATCGACGAAGTTACCTAATTATAACAATCGCGAATGGTATTCCATAGTTACGTTTTTGACTTTAGACAAAACATACAAAACACACGGGCTTAAAATATAACACATAGCCTACAAGTTAAACACCAAACTAAGCACACATTACAAGCAACACACACACACACACACTATATATATATACATATATAATAGCTATATATATATATTTAATATATATAAAATAATATAATATAATATTGGTTATATATAATATATCTATATTAAAATAATAATATAATATCATATATATTATCTCTTATATCTATATATATCTATATATATTCATTAATATATATTATATATTATAGTATTATAATTAATTAAGTATATATACTATATATATATTATATTATATATATACATATTATAAATATAATAATATATATTATATATATATATAATATATATATATATATATACTAAATATATATATAATTAATATATCATATATAGTAATATATATAATATATATTATATATATTTATAATATAATATTATATATTAATATATATATATAATATATTATATAATATAATGATATATCTAATTATATATATATATATATATATATATATGTAACGAGAAACAGGAACAGACCGAATGTCACAAGGGAAAACACATATGTTCCTCGACAGTTCTGTGTTGATTATTTTTATGTTGGGGAATTTAAAAGTGAAAAAGTGAGGAGAGAGGAGGACTTTCTTTGCTGCAGAAAATTGCTATGCTAGCGAACATTTCTTAACCTCGTGGAAGAAATATACATTTTGTTAAATTATTTTAGAAATGTCTTTGTCAGTAATATAATAACTTAATATATATATTATATAGCCTATTACATAATTTATAATTATATATATATATATATATATCATATATATTATAATATATATATTATATATATATATATATATGATTATATATATAAACAAATATATATGCTTACCTATTTTGAGCCTAGTATATATGAATCTATAGTATAAAACTATATATATATATATATTATATACTATAAATATAATTTAATAGATATATATATATATAATCAATATAATTATATATATATATATATATATAGTATATATATATATATTTAATATAGTATTAGTATATATATATGTACTTTTATATATATATATATTATAGTTCATATATATAGATATATATATATATATATATATATATATATATAATATATATAATAATAATATATACATTATAATAAGAGAGAGAGAGAGAAGGGAAGGTAGAGAGAGAGAGCGAGAGAGAGGAGAGAGAGAAGGGAAAGAGAGTAGAGAGAGGAGAAAAGAAGAGAGGAGAAGGAAGATGGAAAGGATAGAGAGAAGTTTATCAGACGTGAAGAAAAAGTGAATTTAAAAGTAATAATTACCATAGGAATAATAAAGATAAGTTTTCATTGAAAAATTTTGTCTCTCTTCGTCTTGAAGAACTTCCAAGACATTCAAATGTGTTTTTCTTTTTCTATATTCTCGAAGAATAGAGGATATAAAAAATGATCGGTGATTAATAGTTTTCAATTACTAGGCTGTTCTCTCATCCTCGTCTCTCTCTCTCTCTCTCTCTCATCTCTCTCTCTCCTCTCTCATCTCCTCCACTCTCTTCCTCTCTCTCCTTCTCTCCCTCTCACATCTCAATATCCACCCAGCTCGCTCTCCCTCCTCGTCTCAATATTAATTATAATATTATTATAAATATATAATATATATACTATATATAATATATACTATAATATATATTTATATATATATATATTATATGATCATTAATATATGATATATTATATATTTATTATATATTCAATATTTCTTCTTTTGAGTATTAAACTTTTTGATTATGAATTTTGATTTTGAACACATGATGAAAAAAGTATCTATTGGATTTTTAAATTCATTTTTTTATCAAAGTTCCTATTACTTTTTTATAGAATCAGACATCCATCATTGACACACTTAATGATAATAAACATTATATATTATATATAAATATTATATATATTTATATTTAATATATATAATATTATCTATATATATATATATATGATTCTCTATATATATATATATCATAATATATATATTATTATTATTATCAAACCTTATCCTGTTGTTAATTGCGGGGTAGGTACGTGCAGCTTCCCTAATTCATATTTTCCCTCATCTCGCCCCCACCCATCTCCGTCCTATTCTTTCTATCTCTCGCGCAACGCAATAATATGGTAGCATTCATAAGTTTTTCGCAGCATTTTCCTTTATTCCATTCCATCCATCCTTCTTCTTGGTTCGTCCCCCTTCCTGCTCCTTCCACCCTCAAGTTCCCAAAACTCTGCCTAACACCGACTCTGTTCCTCCATTTCTCCAGGTGTCCAACCATCTTAACATTCCCTTCTCCGCTCTTCTCACCAAACCATCTTCCAATCACATCTCTCTCCCTATTCCTAATCCTTTCTCTTTTACTAACCCCACACCGCTTCAACTCGCTTATCTCAAACCACTTTCCAACTGCTTCTTGGACCATAGACATTTTCCCCATGTTTTTCATCACTCTCTATGATGTATCCGCTGGATTAATCACACATTTTTTCAATTCTACTGTATATTAGTTTAAGTCGATAAATTCCCCCTCTTTCTATTATATTCCTTATACCTACTCAATTGCCTGTCTCGTTCCCCTCCCTATCTCTGTTGATATATGTCTCCTTCCTTTTCATCTCCTTCCTTTCCTTATCTATCAAGATCTCATTCTCTAAGATTATTTCTAATAAAGCTCTTTACTTTTCTCTAAATATCTATCATCCTCTACTCTAGATCCTAACCCATCCGGTCATCTGTTTCCTCCTTCCTTCCAAAATAAGCACTTTACGCTTCTTACCTGGATGTTTATCTTAAGACCTATTTGTCCACGACTATCTCTCTTTCAAACTCTTTCATCCAAATACTAGTCACCTTCTTGACATTCTTTCTTGCTCGCACTTAGTGGTTCGTATCATCTTCTGCAAACAGTATCATGTTCATTTCCCATCTATCACCCCTATCCATCAATTCCACCCCTCTGCCCTCCCTCATCATTGCTGCTACAGACACTCTCATCTATAAATTAAAATTGAAAAGCCACGGTGACATTAAACATCCCTGTCTCAACCCTCCCTCTACTCCAAACATCTCACTCCCCCTCCTAATACTTCACAGACACATTCTATACTGATTCTCTATACAAAGGCCTATACTTTACCTTTTACCTCATATTCCATATTCTGTCAGGCAGCCTCCATAAATTTCCCCCTTCTTTCACGTCTAATCAATGCTTTTCCAGAGATTACAAAACACCCAGTACATTTTCCCTTTTCTTTTCTATAAATCCTTCTCCCAAGCAATCCTTCATTTGAATGACTGGATCCACACACCCCTTACCTATAATCTCTCTTGTCTCTTCCCCGCCAGTACGCTCTGTGCCGTTAAGGTTCTCTCACCCTCTCGAATAGTATTCTCATACACTTTCCTACTACCACTCAAACCAAATGCTCTATAATTACTCAACTCTCCTACCGCTGTTCCCCTTTTATAAAGGTGGACAAAAACTCATCCTCACCAATCTCTGGAGGACACTCCCTTCCTCCAAAACAGTAATTATATAACCTATAAAGCCATTCCTCACCCCTCTGCCTCCCATATTCTGTAACCATTCTCCATACTGCAGCACCCAATCTAGAACCTGTGGTTTCCTTTTTTCCTTTAGTTAGTCAGCCTATATAAATTTCTTCATTTTTATTCTCCATATCCTTGCCTCCCCACTTCCCCCATCCCCATCCTCTTGTAAAATCCTCCTCATCTCTCCCACTCATGTTCTTCAATTAATCCTTAAAATAATTCCCGCCCACTGATTCCTCACCCTACCTCCCCTCCATCCATTCCCTTCCCCCCCTTAATACCCTCGTCTCCCTACCCTCCATTCTTCTTCCTTTATATATATATATATATATAATATATATATATTATATATATATATATATATTATAAATATGACATACTCTAAGATATATATATAATATATAATTAATAATAAATATATATAATATATAATATATATATATATTATATAATTATATATATATATACATAATATATACATAAAGTATACTATATATAATATATATTAATATATATATATATATATAATAAATATATACTATACATATATTTAAATATATATCATATTTATTATATTTACATATATATATATAATATATATATATAATATTATATCTATATATATATAGATATCTAATATATACGATATATATATAGTCTATATATATATATAGTATATATACTATATAATTAATATATATAATATACATATATATATATAAGATCCAGCTGGTATTCTTACAGTCCAATTCGTCCCAGAAATTCAAGGTCTTGAAATGATTTTCGCTAGCTTTTCTGAATTCTTGGCCAATAGGCAATCACTTTTTAAATTCAGAGATTCTAAAGCAACAACAGCATAATGCATACAACCTTCTGCGACAAAAGAAATCTATTATCAGTAATGTAGGAGCTTAAGATTTTCCTGTCTTTTATAATATAAGTTTAAATCCGCGATCCTGATATTCTCTGAAGTGACACACAGGAGCCACACTGTAAATAATCTGCTTCGAGGTGTGCATTGGTTTATATTTTTTTTTTTTATGTACTTTTAAAGCATATGTAAATTGTTTTAGCTTAATTTTAATTTTATTTACTTTATTTATTTAACTTCATCTATTTCGATTAAAGTTATTAATTATTATTTTATTATATTATTCTTGATTATTATTATTTATTATGTATTATTATTTATATTAATTATTGATTATTATTTTATTATTAAGTAGAAGATTTATTGACTGTGTTATTTGTTGTGCAATTATTTTTATTATTATTATTATTATATTATTATTAAAATCGTATTATTTACTAATTTTAGAATTTATTAATTTTTTTTATTTTATTATTATTATTAATATTATTCATTATTATTATTATCATTATTTATTTATATTAATTTATTATTATTATTATTATTATTATTATTATTATTTTATTATTATTATTAAATTATATTCATTTATTATTATGTATATAGGGAAAATGACATTAATGAACCAAATGACTTTAATCATTATCTGGATAGATATGAATATATTTCTCATCAATGATATATTTTATTTCGAATCAGTATCCAATTTTGATTAGCCTTTGGGTTTAAAGATATAAATAGGACTTTGTCATCATTCTTCTGAGACATCGCATCCTTTGCTGAACTAACATATTAATTTCAAAGGTGTAAACTACGTCCTTTGAAGAGGATACTTTCTATTTAGACTTAGGACTAATTTGTTACATATGTCCTGTGTAGTTTTGATAATTTCTTACCTTGCGATCCTTGTTCTATAAATGTTTAAAAACGTTTATTGATTGTTTTATTTTGTTTTTTTTTTTTCGTCTCAGTCACAATTACCTTATGGATAACCCTATATTTGACCATTGCCTGGTCTACAATTTCTATGCGTACGTGTATAGGTTTTCACAATCTTGCTTATCGGTTTACCTTGGGCATTTCTTTGAGAGGATTGTATTTAGGCTATTATCCAGCTTTTTTGTTGTTTTGGGTTGACTGTTATCTGAAAAGCTCCGACGGTCACTCAAAGTGGGGCCATGCCACCTTTAAAGGGACAGGGAGAGCGTTTGGGACATACCCGTTTGGCCTCGATTAGGCTACGACTCACTGACACTGTCATGATAAGCTACATGAAGTTGTGGCCTAACTATCACCTAAAGCGCAATATAATTATCCTCTATCACGCTCGCAGGGCCAACTAATGTACGGTTACCTCCCCTTTTCCATCTCCGCCCCGTCCATACCATAAAATGCACGTTATAACAGTAAAATTGCCCCTTAATAGACTTCTCCATCAGGCATACGTTCATCGGACCTCACTCATCTTCCTCTTGGCGTGACCGTCGCGAACGACCTTGGTCGACGTGTGCCCTGCCTACCTTTGAGCCACTTCACCGCAATATAACCTAACACACGCCTGGGGCTTTGCTCATCTCACCACTTTAACACGTGCAATTATTTAATTTACCCATATTCTCTGCCCTTGTAGTTTATTTTCTGACCCTCACGGTCACCCCAGGCTGGTGCACTTCTCTTGCCCCACATCTTGGGGGCTTCGTTTGGGGGCCACCAATCCCTGGGTTGAGGTGATACTGCCATCTTGTAGCGTCGGGTTTCCAATACCGCGTTGACCCATTTCTACTGGTGTACCCTTCTCAGCTAAACTGTCCGCAGTTCGGATAGCGTACTTTGCGCTTCCCGTTACTCTTTTCTTGCATTTCTCAACTTTTTTCGACTATTTCTTTCTTCATGTTTTCCCCGTAGCTACCCAGGATACAACCGGCCGCGCCCCATTAATTAGGAGCAGGCGAGGCAGTGTCCCACTTCATAATCGCCTGCCCCTTCTGCTTACACCCACCGCCATCTGGTTTTTCTTAACTTCCACCTACGCACAGGAGAGCGAGTGTTGGTCCCGGCGTCGGACGCACCCCGGCGGCCCCGTCTGCCCGTGCGGAGCCGGCTTCTATATATATATATCCACACTACAAGACCACTTGATTTACCGCACACGACGACACACTCACATCGCATGGAAAGCAACCCTATCCTATACCCACGTACTCTACGCACATGCATTACACGCATACAAGCCCGCCAACCAATTTCAAATGAGTTGACACCCCGCCAGTCTGCTGTTCTCGTGTCTTCACAAATTGCCTCACACGCTCTCTTTTTGGCGCAGTCCCCGCCTCTCTTTGTGCAATTTCTCAATGGTTCTCTTTAACAGGGGTAAGTTCGGTCAGTTCTCGTACGGCTTTCGGTCTGTAGTTATTATTTTTCAATTCCACTTCCACTCTATAATCGTCATTATACCCAACCACTGTGACGCAACCGACCCTTGTTCTCGACCACTTCACACCACTCTCTACACTCCTGCTGTCAATGCTCCTATCGTGTATCAGCCTTTTTGTCGTTGTCGGCATAACGTTTTCCCTGTTTTGAGGAGCTGCTTGTTATGGCGACTCTACCGGGGCTTGGCTAGCCTCTTCCTTAAATTCTCGGCCATGACGCCTCCCTGGGCGCCTCACCCCCTCACCGATTTCTGAAAGCGTGTCTTCCGCTACTGTTGGATCATGAAGTGGTAATGCGTGGCTGTACCCCTCTTTTACTGAGTGTTAGCTGGGACCTTACTGGCACATGACCTGCGGCTAAACCAATTTACCAAATCCTTGGGATCTGTTCCTCCACGTCTTAAACCTAGCAGCCCCTCTTTACTGTTCACTCTATAGCCCAAATGTGTGCAATCATTGATAAGAGATCATCCAACGCAATATTTTAATTATTTTATTTACACGCCACTGACTCCTTCCCGTCTACAGCTGTTTCTGGTTTTGTACCTCCCTCGTGGTAAGATACTCGGTCGCAGTGCGGCTGTCTGCCAATAAAGTATCGCAACTGTCCTCCTTGCGTAATGCAGGCATCCCGATTGATTTCTCCGTGCCGTCACGTTAGTAATCACATGCGCAGCGCCGTTCCCTACGCGGCATTTTTTGCCCCAATCTGGGCCGCTTCTAGAAAGCGAGTTCCCTGATCAATCGATGCCCGCCGCCAGAGTCATCTGATGCGCATGCATGTGGTGACATTGGACATATCTGAACGTCTCTTTTTTCCTTTGTTTGACCTCAGTCGTAGAAAAGTCAACTTTGCCACATAAATTCTATCTCATTCGTGTTGTATTACACGTGAAAAACAAGCTTTGATTTAACCATTATGAGACAAGTGTCTCCTCATCATTTTTACTCAAATGAAATGAGTCGACTCCATTATGAGAGGGGCGGTTAACGTAATGAGATAAAATTTGCATTTTTTTAAAAAGTTTGAAACTATAACTGTTTTTACTCCAAGTTTTTTGTAGACTTTAAGATATATCGGAATTGTACATTGGTAAATGGGAATCCGTTTTTCTGTATGGGTCATATACCCGTGGGACGTTTCCTAAAATAGAAAACCATCCTCACGCATCTCGCAATTCTTCAAGTACTGATGATTTATGGAGATTAGATAACGCATTTATGGTTCGGAACAATCTCGGGCTCACTTATTGTTGATATGATTCGTAAAGGGGGTTTTTGGGTTTTCCACTCCTATAAATCTAAAAAACCTGTGCTTTCAAGCTTGCATTCTATATTACATTATTAAGTAATAGACCTTTAAATTATGACTAGTATATAGATAAAGCAATTGGGGTTTATTATTGATCTAGTAAAATATTATATATAGTAATTTATTCTATGTACGGTATTATTAATTAATATATATTTATTATTCAATTTTAATATGTATATATTATATATTATATTTATATCTATTATATGCTACTAAATTATATATTAGTTGATCAGTACATCGTCACGTTTTGGATTTAATATAATATATATATTTATTATTATATATTAATAATTATATAAATGCTAGTGATGCTAATAACTCATTTTTAGTATTTATTAAATAAGTATATTATATATATCTTATATATAATACAATATATAATAGTATATAATTATATATAACTTTATTTATTACTGCAAACTTATTTATTATTTACTTTATTACTAGCTCGTTCTGAAATGACTTTAATATTATAGTTTACACCTGTTATTCAGTAGTAAAAATGTATATATTTATTTATTTTCTCATATAAATTTAACCTTATATTTATTTTATGATTAAATAGTTATATTTATATGTTTATTAATAATATTCTGTTAAACCTGACACAGGTCACCATTCATTTCAATTCCACAAAGGACTAATAATAACATCTTGTTAAAACAGTATTAAACGTGTGAGTATTTTAATTACATTATTAAATAAGTAATCATAATCGTTAATACATGTATTTTATATTTATCAGATGATGCATATGGTTATTAGGTCTTCTCATTCAACTAATTACTTAGTTCTTGATTTAAGCTCTGAACTTTGTTTAGATTTGTGGTGTTTTAACTTAATGTGGTTTTGGGGTATTGGGGTTATCGAATTTTTTTGCCCAGTTTTTTTCCCAATTGACGTGTGTTGCTATACGCTTTTAGTTATTTGGTACCCCCAAGTCTTTTAGTACAATTTGTAAATAATGAGCACCAACTGTTCGCCCTAGTTGCCGTTATGAGAAGGAAATGAGCGAGACCCATGGACCTGGGCATTCATGGTAAAAACGTCTCCAGTAACAGATGGGCCCCCAGCTAAAAAGCCCGCATCATTGTCTTCGTCCGGGCCCGGGCGTGCGATTTCTCATCTCTTCTAATTCGTGAAACCTTATTCTATGTTAGAGTATCACTCAAATGTGATTCTGCTATGATAATAACCAATGTTCGTGATTAGGCAATTTTTTGTTAAAGTACCACTTTACCAGTTTGTCTTATGTAAATTAAACAGGCGTCGCTCTAATAGGTAAGTCGGTTTGTTAGATTTCTCTCCTCAAAGTGTAAGTAGGGTCCTACCTATCCTTCTTCGTTCCTTCTCTCCTATTCCGTCAAACACTCCTTTTCTTCCTCTGTTCTGTACTTCTTCTCTCCAGCTGCCTCTTCTCTCTCTTCGATGAGCGCTATCGTGACGAAGTTTCCTAAATACCGTCCTATAGTTTTGGATTATTGCTTCAACTATCAGTCTTCACAGATGCTTATTTCCTTTCATTCCTACTTCTTCACTACGGTCTCCTGCTCTCTGTTCACGATCGCTCATCTCTACGTTTCATCGGTCTCTCCGTTCCTACTCTTCCAGTTCCAACTCGCCTCCATCCCAGCATGCATCGGACCACTATGTTCTCGTTCATATCATGACACCGTTACTCATTTGTTTGCTCAATTCGTCAAGTTGCACAGAGTAAGAGATTACATCGTCTATCGGCTTATACGTCCGACGCGGTGATTCTCGCGGAAAAGCATCAAATCGATACCTCATCTATGCAGCAACCAGCCCAGGTAATTGGTATATATCGTAGGACAAGATAGACACGCAATGGGCCATAAAACCGAAAAGTATTCCAGTGTCGGGTGATCGTATTAACTGGCAGTAAGGCGTCCTTGTGACAGCTCATCCATGAGCCACATCACCGTTCTTCCACGAGACTAGCCAAGATTGCTGTGTCACATACACAAGCGGTATAAGCACACTTACTCTCAGCTTCAGCCACCACGTACGATAGGTCTAATAGTCTCTCACTCAGTCCGGTCGTTCGTACATCTATCTGCGACACTATCAGTCTTCGCAGTCTTCATGTCTGCTCAGGAAAGCCTAACTGGTTATTTAATTTCGATATATCTCACTGCTAAGCTATACCGTACGGTGGCCTATTTGGGTCAAGGGTAGAGGGCTTAAACCACCCGGGATTTGTGTGAACTCGTTGCTCCACTCTGAAGTTCGGCGGGTAACTTCGCATCCTGGACGAGGGCGCACCCGTCCCGCGGTACGTGTCGCGCATTCGACATGAGTAACTGATAGACTAACCTGCGATTTACTGCTGTTGCCGCTTTCCGTTGCACCAAATATTTGAGTTGCGGTTAAACACAATAACAATGCTATTTTTCAAGGAACATCCTACACCAAAGATTTCCGATTGGATCAACGCTACTAGAACTAGTCTGAGTTATTAAAATAAAGTATGATAATAAATAACATTTCAGTATATTAGTTATATCATCAAATATGATAGAACTATATAATAGAGTAAATATAACGTAAGAACCGACAGTTATTTCCAGAGTAATATAATTACACTTAATTGATATGATCACTAAAGAGAGAATTAGCTTATATTAAATTATATAATAGCTATAGGGGATCTATGGAATCATATGGGACGTATATGTTATAGATTGAATATCCGGTACCCGTAATTAATACGCAGCCGACGTCATCATTAAAGATGTGTGTGTTTTATATATTTAAATATAGTGGTAGGGTATTAAGTAAATACCATAGCATAAGCTATGAAGTCAGCTGATGAAAGCGTATAGTTATTTGCTATATGACATATATATGCTAAATCTTTCTAATATATATTAATGATTATAAATATTATTTATAATTCATAAGTTTTAGCGATTTTTTTATTGTAAATTTAATATCCTATTATTATGTGCGAATATTACTATATATATACTATAGGTGTGTGTGTCGTGTGTACGTTTATAATATGTATATGTAATATATAGTACAATACACTATAGATAATATATATAGATATATAGTAGAAGATTGCAGAGATCAATATATTAAGCGCCGATTAAATGTCGGTTTATAAAATAATATATAGTATAATTACTATTATTATGATGTACTATAAATAAATATTTTATCTATATAATAATTGATTAGCTTCCATATATATATATTATATATCTACTCTTGTGCGCTCTCGGAAACAATAGGTATTCTCCAAAGAATATCTATAAGTACGAACATCTAAGGATATTATACCACTATACTAGATTATTGAAGATACCTTATGGGCACATCTTTCCAATAGAATAGAAGAATGTTTCTCAAACATATATCTACTAACATTCCATGCCCTACAGTCGATCGGTACGCAAAGTACATCCCCTCTATAAGCTTTATATTACGTATTTATATACTTTAATTTTAAAATATAGTATAATATTTATTATATTTATCATTGTGTGTGTGTGGGTGTGTTTGGGTTTCTAATGACCTATAGGGGATTATAAATAACCATAATATAATAATATATTATTATATAAATTATTAGTTAAATATATACTAGTAGTCTTGTATTATATATACTATATATAATTTTATTAGTATATATTATAATATATCTATTAGTATTATTCATTATTATATATAAGATATAATAAGTGGATATATACTTATCTATATATATATCATATATATATTAGTACTATATACGTACTGAGTGCGTGGTAGGTGTGGTGGTGTGTATCTAGTGCATTATAGTATTTATATATAGTACTATGATTAACATATATATAATAACTTATATTAATATATATATAGATATATAATATAACTATATAATACTTCCTACACATCTTTTCAAAATACGTAGCTGGTTGGTATATTAGTATACTATTATATACGTATAAATTGTTATATATATCTCTATATATTATATCTTTCTATACTATGTATATAGTATATATATATATACTTAATATATATATTATATATATATATATTTATTACATAAACTTATTATCTCATTTAATATAAAATTTAGTATATAATATAATATAATTATTTTTATAATATATATAATACTTATATATATATAATATAATATATATTATATGTAATTTAGTATTTATATATATGATATAACTAATTTAATTAATATATATATATATAAGTAATATTATATATTGTATATATATATATCTATAGATTTATATATATATATTAGACTATTATAATAGGATATATATATATATATATATATAGCGATTAATATATATATAGTATATAATATTTTATATTATATTTATACGTATTATATATATATTTATATAATAATATAAATATAGCTTACATAAAATGCACTAGATATTTAGTAGTATACAGAGATAAGATATTATATACATCTATATATATAATATATTATAATTTAAACTATTTAATAATATATATATACTAATAATATATATATATAATTCATAATATAATATAAATACAACATATTATTGATATATAATATAATATTTATTATATATATAACTAATATATTAATTTATTATAATTATAATATAAATACTAATCGTAATTGAATATAAGAGCTTATTATATGATAATATTTAAGTGTTTTTTAACGGTCACATCGAGTATGAGAGTAGGACAACTAACCATAGGTGGACTCTAGGGAGGCTTTGCTAAGGGACTAATGTTATTATTGTCTATATAACAAATCTTACACAATACCGTTCAAAGTACCACACGATTTATGTTGTTCGGCTGTTCACAAAACTTTTCCAATCGGCTCGTCACTTATTCACGGCGCTTAAACATCAGTGTGAGTATCTTATTATTGTTACCATATCCCTTCAACGACAACGCGCGGTAGCATTTTGATTATCTTACATGCTGGTGCTGAAGATCATGTCGAGCTTTGAACAGATCTTTCATTTCGAGGGGAAAAAGAAATTAGACATCAGCATGGAAAGTCACAAATTGGGGAGTCCATAGGAAGTGAAGAAAAACAAAGTACTTTAGCATTTCGTCAGATATCATAAGACACGCGAGTGAAACGATGTATTTAAGGGTTGCTGGATTAAAAATTCTTTTTTTGCTTCGAAGATGAAGACATAGAGTCGATTGTGTGACGACAAATGTTGGAGATCAATGTAATATACGTTTGCTTGGTAAACTCGTAATATCCGTGAAGCGTATGGAACGTCAGAAGTGCCCGAGATGATCATTTAATTGATCAAGAAAACTCTCAGCATGACTTGTTCCATTGAGCGATGCTGCACGTCGAACTTGGCTTTGTGTGAATCGGGAGATTGCCACTCAGATGATCTGACGCTCTTGTTTTAGGGTCGTGCAGGTAGCATCCATGGTTTCATCTCCATTATACCTATTCAACAAGTTCGGATCCGCTCCACACATAGCAATAAGCCTTCCGCCTATATAGCGCTTCATTCCACTGAGAGTGAGTGAATGCTTGACAAGCGTTGCGTACACAGCTTTGCCTTTGTAAGTTTTGTGTTGAAGAAAGTCTTCGCACTGCAATCAAGTCCGGCAAAATGGCAACATCAAATTCGATGGTTTGCCTTCGGTCATTCTGATTACCTCCCTACTCTAGCACTGGTGTGTCATCAATTAAAAGCGTGTTGGAGGCTTGCCGAGCAGACTCATCTTCCATGCGGAAGTCTGCACCTAACTTAAAGCAGCGTTCAGTATCATCGTAAAATTCGGGGTTCGCGCGATAAGTGATTCGCTACCATACATTGTCTTATCAGATTGATATGTTTCTGCACGTTTCCGTAATTTGCCATGCAGATTGTGATGCTTTGTCTCTCTGTCTCAAATATCAGTTGCCATTCTTGCTCTGAACTATCATTTCGTAGGACAGCAACAACACACTCGTGTCCCTGAGAATGCGGTGATACGTGAATTTGTAACACGGACATTCAGCACTGTCATATGCTGCTGATACATGTCCTTACACGTATGCTCACACATTTTCTCACAACACATTCTTATTACATTGTAAGATATAAGACTTGTGGACACCGAAAAAGAGTCTTAACTATTATTCAAGATGGAGCATTCACATGCGGAGGTCGCGCAGCTGTTATAAGCATCGTTGTTGCTGTATATAAGCGAGGATTCGAAATATATAATATGCTCGTCAATTCATTAAGAGGTTGATTGATACTTGTGTTAGACTCCTAAGCTCAGTGAAGAAAAAAAGCGAGCATGGACAGCGAATGGGTTAAAATTAATTGATCATGATCAAATACCCTTTAGAGAAGGAGCATTGAGTAGCACGTCTGCTGAAAGCTTGAGATGGTCATAGGTATCTAAAGGTCATAGAATGAGGAAATATCCTGCCATGCTAGTTTGAAGTGGTAAGGCTGTTGCGTTTTATTCGATAGTGAGAGGACAAAAACCACTGATCAAAAAAGATAAGGAAAGGCTGAGAAAAGTTTTTTTGGCGAAAACGTTCATAGGCCTTGTGGAACAATTTGGAAAGTAGAGTGGTGGGAGAAGCCGATGGACGTTTATGTAGATAAAGAGATTTTGGCAAGTTGTGAGCGGTTTGAAGCGAGCTGAGGTGAATAGTAAAGCGGGTCAGTGAACAGGTTCGCCAGAGAATTTGCGAGAGAAATTCGTTTGCAATGTGAATCATAAGAGGAGCTGCGAAGTGGCGATTCTATGGCAGGCGAGAAAAGCAAATCGCAGGACGGTCGAAAGTCAACATAGTAGAATCTCGGGCGGGGCGTGGGCGTGGAAAGAAAAGAAAAAGTGATAGGATATTTGGTGTCAAAGAAAGAAATTTTGAATGTTTCCCATGTGGAGGACTTCACTTCAGGAGAAAATGCACAATGGGGCGAACAACATATTTAACTTGCTTCAAATGTGGTGGAAAAGGACATTTTGCAAGGGAATGTAAACTTAGAACTTCGGGAAACGAATTGAAGGGTCTGCTGCGTTGGAATCAGCCCTTTAACCTCATTGGCCGGCATTCCTCTTAAAAAAATAAAATTGAATGGTAAATTTGTGTTAGATGCAGTGTATTCTGGCTGCACGAAGTTGATAGTTAGTAGCGATGTAGAAAGAGGAGATAAGAAAAGAGAGAACATAGTTGCGTTTGACTGCGATGTAGTAAGAGATGGAAAAAGAGAGAACATAGTTGCGTTTGACGGAAGGAGAGTTGAAAGTAATGGAAAATGTGAGGTGTATAGAGAAAGAAAGAAATTTGAGGTCGTAGTGATAAAAAACCTAAAGCGGGCGTGAAGAGAATCCTGGGTTTAGCCGTCATCAAGGAGTTTGGGAAATTGATGACAAAGATTTTTCAGGAAAATTCGACGGGAAGCATTGGACTGTGAAGTGGAGGGAAGAAGAGCCTGCGCAAAAGAACAAGGTTGGCAAGTATGGGAGGTCGATGAAAGGCGAAACAAGAGGAAGTACAATAGATGATATTGCAATGGGGAGAGCGACTAGAAAGATAGAGTGAGCTACAGGAAAAGAGAGGTAACGAATCTCAAAGAAATGTTACTATCTGAGCTCTGAGAATGAAAAGTGGGAGATGGAGTTCAATACCAAAGGGAATTTTTTTTTTTTTAAAGTGAATGAATAGATGGGGATGAAAATTATAAAAAGAATGTAATATGTAAGTTGGACAGCTTCGAACATGGTCAGATCGAGTTGATTTGCAGTAGCCAGCATCGATGAGATATAAAGGATAACATTCTGTTTGACAAGATTGGGTTTTGGGCTATGCAGCGCTCCAAGGATCATGACGAAAATTCTAAGAGTGGTAAGAGAAAAGGATGAGAGGGTAAGAGAGGGGACTGATTCATATATTGATGACATAATAGTTGATGAGGAAAAGTTAACTGCAGAGGAAGTAAGGGGGCATCTGCTGAAATTTGGACTTGTAACAAAATATGTGATTGGTGGAAGAGTTTTGGGACTGAAGAAAGAAAAGGACAACTTGGGGAAAAATAAGGTTTTTCAGAAGAAATGTGAGACCGTTGATAGACGAGAAAAAGATAGCAAGAAAAGAATTATTTTCAATATGTTGGAAGCTGGTCGGGCACAACCCAGTGGCGGGGTGGCTGAGGGTAGTGAGCAGCTTCTCGAAGAGGATTGCAGGAGGCAAAATGGATGAAGGAGTACAGGTGAAGATGCAACGGGAATTCTATAGCAGGTGTTGGAGGAGGTGAGAAAAAGTGATCCTGTTAAGGGGAGTTGGTTTGTCAAAGAGGGGGAAGAATTAATGATATGGTGCTACGCGAGTAGTTTTACTTACGTCGTGGCGTTGGAAATAGGAGGAGAGTTGGTTGAGAACTCGAGTTGGTAGGGGAAAGAGTCACATTGTAGCCGTATACACGTAAGGGAATTGGATGATCTGGTCAAAGGAATAAATTTGTGTCTGAAGTGGGACTAAAGGAATAACAATTGATTGCGGTTCAAGACGGTGTCAGCGGGTGGTAATGTTGATTGAATTCAGATAGCAGGGTAGATAAGGGGCGTCGGAATATGTAGTGAGAGACGCTTTGGGAATGAGTGTTGGAACAAATAAGGATCTTAAGTAAGATTGAAAATTAAATTGTAAATCGGAGGAGAAATAGGCAGACGGAAATTGACAAATGTTATGGAAAGGGCAAAGGGGAATAAAGTTTCAACGAGGAGGCGTTGTGGAATTCGGTATGTGGAAAATAAAAAGTCTGCACGAAGCAGATGTATTGTGAGATAAAACAAGTATGTGGAAATATTTGATTACGAGAGTTGCACTAAAATAATGCGGAAGAATGTATCAAGAGATGCGAGAATGCCAGTGCCGATATGATCCGATACAGAAGATGCGGGATGTGAGATCGGTGTTGGAGGCATCTGAAGAAGGTTTTCAATTGGATGTAACGCCATTTTTGGTAAAGGTAAATTTTTGATCAATAGTATGAGGCTGTGGAAAGGGTAGTTCGAACTGAAAGGATCTGAACGATTGCAAGAGGTATAGAATGAGATACGCGAGAAAAGGGGGAGGTTTTTGCGATAATCATGGATGCCTGAGCGACGTGATAGGGTATAATGCGCGTCGGTTCGATCGTGCATGTTTAGAAAATGTGCTGGAAATGGGGATGTGAAATAATTTCCGTAGCGTGCCTTAAGGAGGAATTTTAATGGGTGTTGAAAGGCACCACAAAAAGCAAAGAGTAATACGCGCCAAGATGGTAATAGCATCAAAGGGGAAGGGTTATTCTGGTACACTTATCTGCCAAGTGAAGGCGAAGATGAGATAATGCCACGGAAATAAGGGCGATATAAATATGATGGAGACATCGGAGAAGATGGTGATGGGGTCGTCGAGTGGGACGGGGAAGCAGTTAATTCTACTGGGAGAAATGTGTGGTGAAGAGCGACGGGAGATGTACAAAAGTGAGATTTGGATGAGATAACAGGTATATATATTATATTATATATATATATCGTATATATATATATAATAATATATATAAAATATTATTATATATTTAATAATATATATATATATAATATATATATATATATATATCATATTATATATATATTATTTAAATAGTTATATATAATCGATATATGACTAACTATAATATATATGCCATATATATATATATATATATATATAATATAATATATATATATATTATATATTATAATATTAATAGTATATAGAAATATAATAAAATATATTATATAATTATATATAATATATATAATAGTAAAATTTATTATATATATATATTATACTATTAAAAATAAATATATATATACCTTATGTAATATCTATATAATTTATATAAAGTATAAAATACAGAAATAAAAGACCAGATCTATCTTATATAGTTAATAATATATATAATATATTATAATATATATATATATATTTATTATATATATTACGTATATATATACCGTATACATATATTATATAGATATATATAATAATATAATAAATATATATATAATGATAATATATGATTATATATATAGTAAATATTATTAATATTATATATCTACAATATAATACAGTAATATTTTTGCATATGTATATTATATATAAATATAATCTATTTTTAATTTGCATATAACTGATCATAATATTTCACGGCTTATATTCTATATATATATATATATATATATTGTATATATATATACTATATAAGTATATATATATATATATAATATATATATTAGAATATATAATATATATCTCTATATATATATTATATAATATATAGTTATATTAATATATAATTATATATTATAGCTATTTATATATCTATTATATTAATATAATATATTCTAATACATATCTGTATATTATTATATATATATATATAATTATATAATATAATAACATAAGTATGTTCGTGTTTGAAGTGTGGGAAAGCACGCGGATCTTATTTTACACCAGCCTGCAATAAATGTGGTAATTTCAATTAAAAATAATAAACAAGAACAAAATATAAAAGCAAACCGCGAATTATATATCCATAAGGTATGATGTATTATATTTTCAGAAATCTTCTCTTCTACTGTCTCTTCTCTCCATCCGTTTCTCCGTTCTTCTGCTCTCTGTATCGTACTTAATTATCTATCTTTTCTTTAGTCTAATCGCTATCTATTATTCTATTATCTATCTATTATTGATCTTTATTCCTCTTCCTTTATGATCTCTATGATATTCATGTATATATATATATATATATAGTATATATTTAGTATATATATTATTAGTAGTAATATATATAATCTAGCTGATCGGAAGAGTAGAAAAAATATATATACCATGAAAAAAAAAATAGCACTTTAACTATTTTTCCTGAGGATCGTTTGGTGACCCACCGCATTATGATCCTAGTTGCGGTTCTGACACCATTTTTTCACATTGTTTAATCAAAACATAAAAGAATTATATATCTCGTGTTAATGATATATATATATATAGTATTTATATATTATATATATATATTAATATTATAATATTATTTATATATATATATAATTATACATTATATAATATATAATATATTTATATTTATTATATACAGATATATATATAATAATAAGAAATTATTATTATATATATATATTTATTATATATAAATAAATATTATATAATAATTATATATAATATTAATATATTATAATAATAAATATATGATATATATATATATAATAATATTAATAAATTATAATATCTATATTTATTATATAACGATTATTAAAATTTTAAGATCTATGTATAGTATATTATATATATATATAAATATATATTATATATATTTTATATTTAATATATATAATAATATGTTATATTATATTATTCTATAATGAATGAAAATTTCTCAATGGAATACTCAAATATAAGTATTTTCTTATATTGAAAATATTCTTTTTCCTTTTTTTATTTTTTTTTTTTTGTTGGGGGTGGGTCACCTAAAAATGGATGATTTGGGTGGCTAATTCTTATTGTTTATTCTCGTTCATGTCGCTTCTTCTTTCTCGGCGTCGCGAAAACCTACAGGATCTTTTCACCCCCGAAGACTGCACTATGTTCTTCTGAAAACAAATAGAGCGCATCAGAGACTTAATCCTTTTCCTCTCTTTGCTCTCTGCTCTTCTCGTCACTCTTCTTCACGACACGTGCAAATCTCTCTCCAGTCTCTCTCTCTCTCTCTTCTCTCTCTCTCTCTACTCTCTTCTCTCTCTGTCTATATATGATATATGATATATTATATAAATAAATATATATATAATATATTATATAATATTAACTATATATATATATATTA
>JABUQX010081538.1:5000-7500 GCA_015478945.1 Trachelipus rathkii
GCCATTATTAATAGAAATTTTAAAAAATTAAGAAGAAATTATTTTTATTGTATTGTGAGTTGCGATACAAATTAATGGCAGGTGTTCAAGCTTCTATTTTGACAAGCACAATTGACAATGCAACTAAAAGAAATTTTAAAAGAAAACAAGAGACATTTGAAAAGAAGAATACGAAATTGAAACAATACAAAAATATATAATAAAAGATTTTATATAAAGAACATGGCCGAAAAGCCTTGTATGAAAAATGATTTTTCTTTTGTAAAATGAAAATTCAAAAGAAACTTAGGGAGAATGAAAGGAAAAAAGAGAATATTGGAATGAAAGGAGGGAAAAGAAAAATGAAAATAAAAGTGAAGTTTGATAAACTCTAAAAGGAAATACACAAACTTAAATAATACGAGGGAAAGAGAAAGAAAAAGAAGATAAAAGGGGAAATGAATGACAAATTCATAAAGGAAATCGAGAAACATCAAATATTAATATATACGAGTATATATATATATAATATATATATATATAATATTATATATATAATATATATATTATAATATATATAAATATATTATATATATATATATATTATATATATATATATATAATAAATATATAATATATATATATAATATATAATCATATATATATATATATATAATAAATACTTCCTCCTATCCCCAGATTGGTGGTGAGGTGCATAGCATACACCGGAACATGAGTCAAGTCGAAAAGAAAGCTCCCCCTCTTTGCAGTCCCCTTTATACCCCCACTGAGAAATCGTCCCAATCAGAAAAATCCACCTTGAGGTTTCACGAGACTGTGACGAACCCTCACTGTGGTATGTCAATGTAGGGTTCAGCCATACCCCTTCACAAAACCCCGGCATTCACCTTGTTAATCTGTATATGCACCTTTCTTACTCGCCTCTGCCAAACTCACATTACTTTCCTTCAGGCATTTCTTTTCTGACTTAATCCACTTTTTCTTCGGTCTCCCAGCCAGTCGATTACCAGCATTCTTACCACTATACATCCGCTTAAGCAACCGACTATCATCCATCCTTTCCATATGACCAAACCATCTCAATGACCTCTCGTTTATTTCTCATTCACGTGCTTCTTCACCATACAACTCCGTTCATTTCTCATTTTATCAATTCTTCTGACGCCTAACACGCCCCCAAGATTGTCCATCTGAACACTTTGTATCTTAAGATCTATACCGTCTTATTCCAGACCTAGTTTCCCACTACTATACATTACACAGTAATATAATATATATATATATATATAATATATAATATATATATATATATATAATAAATATATATTATATATATATATATATATATATATATATATATATATATTATAATATATAATTACTATATGTATATATAATATGTAGTCATACTACAACATTACTTGTAGTAAAATATATAATATTAAACAAATAAATAAGTAAATAAATTAATAATATTATAATTAAAATTTATATATATATCTTATATATATATATATATATATATATATATATTAATATATAGTATATATATATAACTGTAATGTTTTACGACTCCGTCAGTTTTGATTTTTTTTAGTTTCTCTTTTTTAAATCTATTTCCCATAAGTGATTTTGCATGCGTGGTCGGATGGAAAACATAATTGGAAAATTATTAAAGGACCAGTTTACGTTTACGACTACGTCAAGTTTAAAAATTTTTTTTTTTTTTTTTTAACAAAAGGACATAACCCAAGGGTAAACCGCAAAGACGGCAGAAGTCGGGTCTCTCGGCCTTCCGGGGAACGGACAGGGTAGGACTATTTCTCCCCTCCGGGGAGGGTCTCCGGAACCCCCGCCCCTCCCCTACGGGTATGGAAAACGTCCCCTGTGTTCCCCGTCGCTCGAGCCCCCTAATTTTTTTTTTTTATTATTATTTTATTTTTTATTTTTACTGCATTTTTACATATTCGCTATGAACTCGCCAATGACAAATATGTAATTGGTTTTTCTGTGAGTGTCGTACTTTTCGAGATATTTCATTTATGAAAAATATTTTTTGTTGTTTTTTTTTTTAGTTTTTTTTACATTTTTTGTAATAAGCTTTATACGCTATGTTGTGCAATGGGATGATGTAATAGTGTGGGTGTTTTTGTTTTTTGGTGTATGTTTGGTTGTGCGGTGTGTTAACTTTTTGTGTGAGGGATTTGAGTTTTCATTTTTTTAAATATTTAATTTGAAATAAATGTGATTTTTTAATAATTATTAAATATTTCGAACTTTTGAATCAATGTCCATCACACGAAATTCCTTGTTTAGTATCACATAACTACGAATAGTTCAAAAAAACAAAAATCAAAAACTGACGGATTATAGCCCTTAGCATTGCGTCAATTATATATATATATATATATCATATATATATATATATATATATATATATATATATTATATATATATATATATATATATATATATATATATATATATATATATATATATA
>JABUQX010081538.1:12500-15000 GCA_015478945.1 Trachelipus rathkii
ATTTTTAGTTAAAGTAATTATTAATGGTTTGTCTTGGCTTCTGCCTATATTCAGTATTCATTTTTCTTTGAAAATTATGAAAAAAACGTTCTTGCATCTTAACTTCCAGACAAGATGAGATCTCAATACTGATTTTCGATTATTACTTTACTACTTCATTTTTTTTGACATGAACTAAAAAATTAACTTTAAAAACCTTTTTTGGTTGACAACATCTCGTTTATTTTGTAACCTTTTTATGCTTCTATTGCAATAATTGGAATCAACCATTCACACAGCCACAAAACCAATAAAGGCAGAATGAAATAATTAAAACACTTATATACAGTATATATATATATATATATATTATATATATATATTATATATCTATTATATATAATATATAATTATATAATATATATATATATATATATATATATATATATAATATATATATATATATATATACATGATGGGAATGATGCGGTGTGAAATTTGGGGAGGAGTTTGGACCGATAACACTGGAGAGGTTAAAGATGATAAAGACGGATGAGAACGGGAAGAGCCCTGTTGCGACGGACGGAAGTATTTAAGGTGGCGGGAGATGTGGTTAAAATGGATTGCTAGATTTGTTTAATGGTTTTGAGGAAGGAGACAGAGTATTAAAAAGTCTGAAGCAAGAACTAATAATAATTCCCAATATTTTTAAGAAGGGGGATAAGAACGATTGTAACAACTATAGAAGAATATCCTTGCTTACGCATGCAAGTAAAGAATATGAGAGAATATTAGAAAGACGTCTGAGAGGGACAGTGGAAGATAAACTAAACGAAGCACAGCACGGATTTAGCAGGAAGAGGAACAACTGATTCTGATTTTCCAGTGCCCAAACGCCCGTTGTGGCAAACTGGGGGCGGCAAATTGGGGTCCCATTTTAATTGTTCTTCATGCGATTTAGAGACGGTATTGACACGCGTGCCTGGAGAAAAGCTCTGGGAAACGATACGTGATCCATACTACGGAAATAGACTGAAAGTTAATTAATGTAATGGGAAGGATGTATATAGGGAATGAAAAGTGCTGTTAGACGTCAAATGGGTTGCAGAATGGTTGAAGGTGGAGACGAGAGTTAGACAGGGTGGTGTGCCTCACCATTACTTTTTGTCATGTATGTGGATAAATGTATAAGAAGGATGGCGCTGGAGGAGGAAGAGGGGATGGCTATGGTATATGCTAATGATATAGCGATGGTGACGAGAGATAAGGGGTCGTTACAAAGGGTGATGACAAGATGGTCAGATGCACTCCGGGACGAGGGGATGAGGATGACGGAGAAGAAGAGCAGACGGAGGTGATGAAGATTTCGAGGGAGAGGTAGAGATGTGGGACCCATTTGGACGGGGTCGTGTTGGGAGAACGGAAAGTTTCAGTTACCTGGAAGTGACGGTGAATTTATGGAAGTGCAAGATGACCATACGGAGATCGAACGCGAGATCGAGAAATTCTCGAGAGGAGTGAGTCAGCTGTACCCGGTTTTGAGGAATAGGCATGGTGAAGGTGCTTATTTATACCACGATGTTGAGACCGATGCTGATGTATGGAGCGGAGGCGTGGACTCTGACCACCAAAACCAGGATTAGGGTGGAGACGGCGGAGATGAAGATGGTAAGACTGATAGTCGGAGATGGTAGATGTGAGAGAAGAGGTGTGGAGATTAATGAATTTATGGGGAAAGATGACATGGGAGATCGAGAAATTCTCGAGAGGAGTGAGTCAGCTGTACCCGGTTTTGAGGAATAGGCATGGTGAAGGTGTTATGCCTATACGTCCCGGAGGGAATAAGACCTAGTTGGAAGACGAGAAAGAGGATGGATGAATAGAGTTGCAGCAGCTACGGTTGAAGGAGAGGATGAAACCTCGAAGAGGTGGAGGAAGAGGAGATGTACCGAGACAGGATGGCATGGAGGGGCTTCGTGAATGACAGGGCATAGCCCTAATCTACGCGTCTGGTGAGAAAGGAGAAGATAAATATATATATATATATATATATAATATATATATATATATATATATATATATATATATATAATAATATATATATATATATTATAATATATATTATATATTATTATATATAGTATATATATATATATGTAATTAAGGAAGGATGCCTGGATGCCTTTTAGCGAAGTGAATCCTTTATTTCATGAAAGTTACACGATAGAGTCTCACACCCTTTCATATACGACTGACGGCAATTTATAGGGAATAGACCATAAATTTACGTAGGGGTCCAAATTTGGGAAGCGCCCAGTGACAGAATGGTGATTAAGAGCTTTGGGATCAATTCGAAGGTACTTTTTCAAATGACTATTTATCAATCTAGTAAGAGAAGCTTTTATCGCCAATCTGCTTCAGGAAGGATTCTTCGTAATAAGTGTTACATAAATTAGCAAAGAAATTATATTTAAAAAAAATAATAAATAGTGTAAAAAATGAATCTGTAAATTAAAGAGAG
>JABUQX010081538.1:22500-27500 GCA_015478945.1 Trachelipus rathkii
TTCGCAAAAAAATAAGAGAATTCTATCGTAAACTTTATGAAATTTGTAGAAGATCGCTCGTTTCTATAATGATAACTCGTGCTAATAGCCCTAGCAGCCTGAGTGTAGGAGCGTCTGATATATATATATATATATTTATATATATAACTATAATAAATATATATATATATATATATATATATATATATATTAATTATAATTTTATATATATATTATATATAATATTAATATATAATATTATATATATATATATTCCACGTCTTTCTGGTGGCTTCAAGCTCAATGAAAAAAATGGACTTCGAATATTCTTTATTCAATTTTATTTGTGTTAACTCCCAAGGTAACCTAAACGATAATTAGAAATAAAATAATGCAAAAAGAAATGAAAATTATGGCGCCCCCACATAAGTATTTTAAGGAATAAATACGCTATCGCATCACATACATACAACTTCACACACACAAACATATTATAATATATATATATATATTATATATATATATATATATATAATATATATAGTATATATATTATATATATATATATATATTATATATATTATATAATATATATATATATATATATATATATATATTAGTGACGGAGCGAAGCTGAATTTTTTGCAAAACCGCGGTTGCGGTTTTTTTGCGGTTCCTAAATTTTTGCATAACCGCGGTTGCGGTTTTTTTGCGGTTTCTTAAATTTTTCAACAACCGCGGTGCGGGGTTTTTTGCGGTGCGTTGCGGGTGCGGTTAGCGGTGCAGTTGTGGTTGCGAGCATAAAAACAAGATTTTAGCAATTGCTTTGTTTACTACTACTACTCTAACTACTACCACTACTACTACTACAATATTATAAATAATAAATAATAATAATAATAATAAAATAATAATAATAATAATAATTAAAATAAAAAAAAAAAATAAAACATAATAATAATATAATAATATACATAATATAATAATAATAATAATAATAATAATAATAATAATAATAATAATAATAATAATAATAATAATAATAATAATAAATAATAATAATAATAATATAATAATAATATATAATAATAATAATGATAATGAATAATAATAATAATGACCTAATCAGTAATGATATAATAATAATAATAATAATACTAATAATAAAATAATAATACTAATATATAATAATAATAATAATAATAAATAATAAATAATAAAATAATAAATAATATATATATTATTATTATTTTATTATTATTATTATATTATTATTATTATTATTTTATTATTATTATTATTTATTATTATTATTATATTATTATTATTATTATTATTAATCCGGATTAAATACTTAAGGTGGCCGCGACAAATGTGCAATTTAGCCTCTGTTTACAAGAGTTACCAGAGTGAGGAACAAGGACCCATGCACAATGCACAACACCATCCACTTTCCCATCCTCCGCCCTGTGGAAACTGGAAAGTATCCGACTAAAGGTGCTTCTTTACTTATTCGCGTTTGTAACTGAATTTTAGAAGCGGCAAGTTAGATTTAAGGAATAACAATTTTCTGCATTTTCTCCTGTTAATTTCATCCTTTTCTCGTCATAAATTAATCCAGCACAGCTGAAAAGTTGTTCGTTTGATATACTACTAGATGGGCATAGCAAATATCTTTTACCCATCATCTTCAACTCTTTGAATGTTCGTTTTCTCTCCACCAGATTAGAGGATCATCTTCGGGATCAATCCTTTTTTCTTTTTGATATTTTGCTATTTCATCCAAAACACTTTCATTAAGCTCTATTTCTGCATCATCATCACTACTTGATGTTAAATGAACATTCATGGTTTCAAGCATAGTGTTAAAGGTTGCTTTATTACTGCAGTTTAATTCTTTAAGGATGTCTGTTTAAAAAGATATGTTATTAGCTATATCTTTTCCATATTCTGAAGAAAATTTCTTACATTGTTTTGCTATTTCTTCCTGAATTTCTTTCGAAACATAAGATGTGAAAAATTTTCCTTTATGTCTAGGATCTAGATACTGTTGCCATGGAATACAAGAAATTTCTTTCCAAATTATCAAATCTTCGAGTAACTCCGAATTTATTGTTTGAACAGCTGATTTAATTCCCTCTTCAGCCTCGAAATCTGAGGTCTGGTGAAGAGTTTTTAACGACACAATAAAAGGAATTACTTGTGATATAAAGGACGAATGAAAGCTTAACCTTTTAGTAATCTCTTCAAATATATCCAATAGGGCAGGGGTTCTTTCAATTAGTATAAAATCAGAATTAGTAGGGGTGCCGACACATTTTTCAATTTTCACTAAAATTTTGGAGTTAAGTAGTACAATTCGTTTTTATTATATGGCAACACCATTATTATGCATCGTGTACTACTCGTCGGCCATTTTGCTTGTAGTTACGTAGTGCCGCTTTAATCTCCTTCAGTCAAGTTCATCTATAATGGATGAGAAATTTCTAAAAATGAAATGAAAATGAACTGAAGCTTTACATTTATTGTCAATTTAACATATTGCCAAAAACTGGAAACCGCAATACTATTGCCGAGACATTAATTAACCTCTGCCTGAAGATGTTGTTTAGTTTGCATTTGGTTTCAGATATAGCCAAGAACAATATGTACTGTTGCAGCTATAAAATAGCACTATAAGTATGCGAAATTAAACATTTCGGGACCAGTCGAGAAAGATACTTATAAGAAAGATTGGGAAAAAATTGATTTTTTTTTAGTTTTATTACAGCTTGATGAAAGTACCGACGTAGCGGGACTTGCAGTTCTTCTTGTGTTTGTGAGGTACCCATTCGCAATGCAAATAGAAGAGGAACTTTTGATGGGCAAAGTGCTTGAGACTTACACAACTGGCGACGAAATTTTCAATGCTATCGACAAATTTGTACAGGAAAATGGTTTGAAATGGAGCAAGTGTGTGGATATTTGCAGTGATGGAGTGGCCGCAATGGTTGGAAAAACGAAAGGAGCGGTGTCTAGGATGAAGCAAGTGGCAGAAAACGCCACCAGCAGCCACTGTGTCATACATTGGCATTTCCTGGCAACAAGAAAGATGCCACAAGATTTTTAAAAGCCGTACTGGATGATGCTGTGAAGATAATTAATCATGTTAAGAGCCGCCCGCTTCAAGCACGCCTTTTAAAACTTACCGCCGAAGATATGGGTATGGCTCACTTCCATATCTCGCTGCACACAGAAGTGCAGTGGCTTTCAAGGGGAAAGATTTTAGCCAGACTGTTTGAACTAAACGATGCATTGGTGGTTACGTTTACAGAGCAGTCTTTTATTCAAAAATTAACTGATGTCGATTGGCAGCTTAAATTGGGATACCTCTTCGACATATTCGAAAAACTAAATGAAACCACCACATCTCTTCAAGGGAAGGTAGGAGCACAATTAGACAAAATAAAAGACTTGCGCAAATTTTTTTTATTTTTTGAAGCGTGTGTTAAGAGCAGAGACATCTCCAACTTTCCTCGGTTGCAAGAATTTGTCAAAACAAATGAGATCCATCTTCAACCGAACTTCCTCGAAATTATTACTGCCCACATGGAAGGTTTGGAAAAAAACATTGTTGAGTATTTTTCCGATATTGATTCTGAGGATGTCTACAGCTGGATGACAAACACATTTTCGTGTGACCCGAGACGTAAACCTACTGGGATGACAAATGAAGTTTTTCAAAATCTGCTGGACATCAGTGAAGACCGCACTTTGAAACTTAAATACCACGAAGGGGGCCAAGAAGAGTTATGGATGCAAGTGTATGCAAAAAACAATGCTGTTGGCAAGATTGCATTAAAAAGACGTGCGTTTTATCCCCTTATCTATGCGAGTCTGCATTCTCAACGTATGCTTACATAAAAAAAAACAGATACAGGAGTAAACTTTCAGCGTCAAGTGATTTAAGGGTAAAATTGACAAAACTTCCCATAAACTTAAAGAAAATAATGAAAAATTCATTAAAACCGTTTCATTCTTCACATTAAAAGTAAATGAGCATTAAATTTTGAATTGTGTTTTCTTGTTTTCCTAAGACCTAAGACTAAGTACTCAAACCAATTTAAGAGTAGGTGTGCCGCGATTTTTTTTAGCACAACAAGGGTGCCGCGGTGAAAAAAGTTTGGGAACCCCTGCCCTATGGCATTCCTTTAGTTAAAATAATACCAAAGTGTAAATTTAGGGAAGAAAAACTAATATTCTTGTTTTTCATATATAAAGAGAAGAGAGAGAGAGAGAGAGAGAGAGAGAGAGAGAAGAGAGAGAGAGAGAGAGAGAGAGGAGAGAGAGAGAGAGAGAGAGAGAAGAGAGAAGAGAGAGAGAGAGAGAGAGAGAGAGAGAGAGTTTTGATAGCATAAGAGAGTATTTTTAAAAAGATAACTTCCTGACAACCGCAGTTGCGGTTGTGAAGACCCAGTGACAACCGCGGTTGAGGTTGCAGGTTCGGTTGTGAAAAGACAAGTGACAGCCGCGGTGCGGGTTTGTCAAAAATAGTGAGGTTGCGGTTGCGGTGCGGTTATCTCGAATCCATTCATCTAATATATATTAATTATCTTTCTATTTTTCTAATAAATAAATTGTAGACCTTTAATAAAAAAAATATTATATCATCTATATTCATCTATCTATATATATATATATATATATATATATATGTCTATATTATATATATATATATAAGTATATATATATATATTATATTATATATACAGTATTATATATTTTTGTGTATCAAGTATCACATAGATGTATCTTCAATTGTGAATTGAAGTTTTTATTTATTTCATTTGTTAAATTAAAATTAACAATGGATTTTAATTTGTATGATTAAGCATGTGTAATCTTAAGTTATCTTTCCGATTACATTTATAACTGCATTCGGAACAGTTAAATAATTTAATATTAGGGAAAAGAAATGTGTAAAATGCTATAAGATGTGTAATTATAGTAATTTTATTTGCCAGAGAGAGATTGAATTTCGT
>JABUQX010081538.1:32500-47500 GCA_015478945.1 Trachelipus rathkii
ACCCCCGCCCCCGCCCCTCACACTCCCCTCTCCACTCCCCCCTACTACTATACTCCCACACTCATTAGCCCCCTACTCGACGTCACCCCCCCTCCCCTCCTCCTCCCCCCGCCTACATACTCTCACCTATCACTCCCCCACTATCCTATACTCACCCCCCTCACCCTACCCCCCCTCACTCCTACTCACTCACTACCCCCTACCCTACCCACTTCACTCACTACTACACCCCCCTCACCACCCCACTCACTCCACTCACCCTCACCTCACCCCCTCACCACTCACTACCACTCCCACCTCCCCCCCTCAACCTCCTCTCACTCCCTCACCCCCTCACCCCTACCCACCCTCCCTCACTACTCCTCCCTACCTCACCCTCACCCCCCTCACCTACTCCCCTCATCTCCTCCTCCCTACCCTCCCTCACGTATATTATAGTATCATTGACCTACCCGCCTACTATAACGCGGTAGGTAGGTACGTATATTAGTACGTACTATATATATATAATACTAGTACTACTACATTGATGCGGTAACCTTGATACATAGCTCTTCACCTCTGCAAATCTGATATTAGACAGGTGAGATTAGCTCGTAACCGATTCTTCACTTGTCGAAGTATAACTCTGGCTTCCGTGTGTCTGTCTAGAAGAAACTTCTGCGGTACCGCAAGTCCTCGGAGATAAAATGTCGAGCGTTAAATCGAATAAGGAGCCCGTACCAGACGAATTATTTTTCATTTGGCGCGAGGAGACAGAGTCTTGACAGAAGGCCGGATGAATATATATATTCATACTATTAGTAAGTTATGTGATATGATAGTAGTATGGTATATCTATATATATATAGTTACGCTGAGTAGTAGGTTGATTTATAACATGAGGTGATATTGATATATCTTAGTATTATTACATATGATAATAATATATGAGAGTATTATATATATTAAGCTATATATATATATAGTATACATATAGTAGTAATATATAGTAGTATAGGCGTATATATACTATTAATATAGTGACGTAGTATGATATAATATATGATAATATATATCATAGTCATAATAGTATACATTAGTAACTAGTAGTAGGGCTTTCGGCATTTAAGGCATATCCCTTACCTTATGAACCTTTTCCCCGTGTACACTTAGACATTTATAAAGAGACTGGTGCAAGACCCACTGTGAAAATGTTGACGATGCCGATCAAACGTTTAAATTTTGCCAAGCTCGACCGCACATGCTAGTACAGACACTAAGTTCTTGTACTGTACGGAAAGTTGCTAAGTTAAAGCAGCTTATTTCTCTAAGTATTTAAGCGTTATATTCTTGCTCTCAATTTTGTCGCTAACTGTCCAAATTGAATTAAAGATATTCCGTGTAATGCTGACCATGTGGAACATGAATGTAGATTTGATCTTTTATATTTTCCAACTTCTGAATTACGTGGTTATATATAGAGATAAAACGATTTCTTTCTACTGCTTGTTAAATTTGGTGCAAAATTTTCCATGAAATAGGCCCAATTCGTGGCAAATCTGCACAGAATCGCAGGAAAAAAACGCTCATAATTCGTTCGTCATAGGGATAGATAAAAACGAAAGAATTAAGAATACGACGAGGGAAATGACAATATTAAGAAAAACTCCGAACATGCGTTTCGTCTTCCTCTCGCTCTCCTCCTCTCTCTCGGTCCTCGTCCGTCTCTCGTCCTCTCTCTCTCTTCGCTCTCGTCTCTTCTCTCCTCTCGCTCGTCCGTTCGTCTCTGTCGTCTCTCTCTCGCTGTCTCATCTCTCTCAACAGTACCTTGTTCCTGGCTATTTAAGTTTCCGCAAGCTTTCATAGTGCTTTTCACCGTGGCGTAATTGTCGACGGCGCGCGGACTTGTTCCTATCGCCTACGAACTTCTAAGAAGGGCAGGCGATTACAGTTACCCGCAAGCATCGTATTCTAGCGAAATTTTTATTCAGGTTGGGTTGTAAGGAATGCAAATTAAATATACGACTTTGAATTTTATTGCTATTATTATTAGAAGCGTTAGAAGAATATTTATCGGCATCTTTATTCTTAAATCACAGTATGCTGACAATCAAAATTTTCCTTTCTATCTTAGCACTGTTATCAACCCTTCTAATTAACTTCTTATTGATTCAACCTGATATATATATATAGTATCATATATCTATATATATAGCTATATCTATATATATAGTATATAGTATTATATTTATATATATATATATATATATATATATATATATATATATATATATATATATATATATATATATATAATATAATATATATGTAATATATATATATATATATATACTTATTCCTATTAGTTACTAATGTTCGTATATATCATATATCATATATATATTAATATATATATATCATATCCTTAATGTTATATATATTATATATATATATATATATATATATGACCCGAAAAGTGAAGGAAAGTGACCTAAATTTGTCCTGTTTTCTCAGAAAAGAAGAATCCGAAGTATCATTTGATCAAAATTCTTTTTATCGAAAAGGTTAAAATATAAAGAATACAAAATGTATTTCTGGAATTGAAAAGGACAATGGTTATTGCTCTGAAAATTTAGTTGTAAGATGATTTTTGTTCTGTGAGAGGTAATACCATTTTATGAAAACGAACAACTTTGTTTAATATTTATCACACAAAAAGTTTTTAATTTATCACGGCAACGGGACGAAAGGATTTCTGCAAATTTCATTGTCATTATCTTAGGAATTGAACAGGAATATGTAGCATGTAATCTATCGCAATTATGAGTTCTTTGATTGAAAGATGAGTGCTTCATTCAAGCATTCTCTTGATCGTAGTATTAAAAGCATGGTCAGAATTCTTCGAAATTTTCGGTAACATTGTACGAGAAAAATGTATATGGTACATTTAAGGTCATATGAAATTTAACAACTTCTATGCTAAAGAGATACAAACATATATATATATATATATATATTATATACTAGAATATATATATATATATATATATTAAGTATAAATATTTATAATATATTATATATAATTATTTATATATATAATATATATATATATATAGAGTATAATATATATATTATATATATATAATTATATATAATATATATATATAATAAATATATATTATCTAGATACATATACAAATATAATATATATATATATATATATATATATATATATATATATATATATATATATAATATATATATATATTATATATATAATATTATTATATATATATATTATATATATATATTATATATATATATATATATATATATATATATATATATATATATATATATAATATATATATATATATATATATATAATATATATATATAATATAGATATATTATAATATATATATATATATATATAAATATATATTATATATATTATATATATATATATATATATTATAATGTAATATATATATAATATATATAATTATATATATATATTATATATAATATAAATATGATATATAGTATATATATATATATATATTTACATATATCATTTATATATATATATATATATAATATATATTATATATATATATATATATATAATATTATATATATATATACTATATTATATACATATAGTATACTATTATACTCCGCTCCCTAGAGTTATGATACGCAACTAGATAGCATGTGTGATAAAGTAATCCGAAGCGTCGTTATAAGAAGCTCAAGAGAAAATATCTTTCAATTTCGGTTTACATTTCCCATTTTTTCGTTCACTGATAAAAGACACTGATATTATTGTTCACTTGTAAATGATATAATCATCAGGACATTGCATATATATGAGACTAATTCTTAGTTCTGGATGTACCGATCAGTATCCCCTATACTATAGCTTATACTATAATATATATATAATATATAATTATAAATAATATATTTATTATTACAATATTTTATTATATCTTCATATCTCATGTCATCATTAGCGCAGTATATATATATATATCTATATATATAAATACACACACATGCTAGTATAATATATTATCTTAATTTTAACGCACGTATGTACCTACGAGCCGAGAAACTCTGACGAGCGAATTGCACTCATTCGTCTATATAAGTTACGTTATTATATATCTTACATATACCGTTTTAATATAAGCCGGAGTACATCATACTATCTTATTACTTATAACTGTACGTATTATTATTTGATATATTATAATATATATTACTATAATACTATAGTATAGTGATATCCACTCGTGGTTGAGAATGATATTAATACAGTACTCACTCCGATATAGTATCGTATATATAATCACTTATATTGTTACATGAGTGAGTTTCTTATTATAACTTATAGATTAACCCGCACTACCTATATAGACTATATATATATATATATTATATATATATATATATTATACTCGCTAGCCTATATATATAATATATAATTATAATATATATTAATTAATATATATATGATTATATTGTTTTTTTGGCTAAATGTTCCCTACTATGATTTCAGATAAAATTTCGTTCATTAACAGAATTTTGACTGCTGATTATGAATTTGATATTTATTTTTTCTGAAGAGTGGAAAAACAAAAGAAAATTATAGAATGAAAAGAGATTTCTCAGTGCTTCTTTTAATCTTTAATACTTTTAAACACTTTCTTTTCAAGAATTTTAGATCAAAGTTGAAAGTTGCGTAATTAAACATTTTTTTAATCCTCAACGGAATCTGCACTTATTTAAAAAAAAAATTAAAAAAAAATAATTGACTTATAGAAAATATGAAATAAAAGGTATATTAAAAAAAAAAAAAAGATTATTAATATATATATATATATATATATATATATATATACTACTATTATATTATATATATATATATATATATATATATATATATATATATATATATATATATAAATATGTATATAATAATATTTATTAATATATATATATATATATTAATTATATAATATATAGTATTCATTAACGTTATATTATAGTTTATCTATATATATATATATATATATATATATATGATAATATTCAAATATAGATACTTCCAGTTATATAGAGGTCTTGTCTTCGCCGTGACTCACTCGGTTTAACTATCTATTCTCACCTGTTCTGAGCTCGATCACGTCAATTCCACGCCCTTTTGGAAGTAATGGTCGAGTATAAAGGGCTGAAGTACGGATTCAAAAATTGTACATAATATTTCTGACTCCCCTATGACGCTTCACTGTTCTCCTGATAAGCATTTCGGGTCCGATAATATCTACTTCTCTCTCGAGAGTCACTAATACAGGTGCTCTCTAGGTTAGCACGCTTCTTGCATTCTACCTCACCTCTCAGATATACAAGATCTATATATATCACATATATAGTGTAGGAGAGTTATTTGGACCCACACACCACATCGTTCCTCCTTTGCGCAATATTCTCTCTTCCTTACTCCTTGCTATCATTACTCACTTTTTCCCGTGTGTGCACATCTCCCCCTTTCAGTCCTATCGTCTGCGCTACCACCTGAGGAATTGCGTTAGGTAAACGGACTTGGGTGGGGTTTACTTTCATTTTCTTTGTTTTGTTTGTTTTTTATTTTAGTTTTATTTTTATTTTCTTTTATAATTTTTGCCCCCTCCTTTTGGAAAGGGCCCTGCCGTGAGTGGTGCATCCGTGTATATATATATATTATATATAATATTAGAATATATATATATATATAATATATATATATATATAATATATATATATATATATATGATATAATTATAACATTCATCATATCACACCCACCTTCTTGGGGGGGTAAGGTGGCGTCACATGCACCGGAAACAGAAAAGTAGTATAAGAATATGACGGAGGTCGAAAAGATATATATATATATATATATATATATATATATAATATATATATATATATAATATATTAATATATATTATATATATATATATATATATATATATTACGTAAGTTGCAGGACAAAGGTCTCTGCCAGGCGTAAGACAGTAAGGTGCTCTATGTCTCTATGACCTCTATAAGTCTATGAGTCTATGTCTATTGTTAATTTAAAACTGCTTTCCATTTTGTTTTAAAATTTGTGCTAGAAATGTTCTAAAATTTTCAAGAAATAGGAGAGCGAACTTATACCACCTACTTTAGGTGAGAGTAATTTGGAACATTATCATTCCTGGATCTTCAACATCAAAAAAATTTATTTTAAAAAAATAAACTTATTAGAGAGTATTTGTCTACGGATTTTCAGGGAACAAACGATGCAGATAATCCATGTCCCCTGTGCTTAGTGTGTGGTGAAACGCTAAGCCATGGTACCCAGCAAACTTAAGAGACATCTTGCTACGAAGCACCCAGGTGTATCCACAGAAACCTGGCTCATATTTTTCAAGGCTATTAGAAAATCAAGGAAAAGTTGCTAATAGAATGTTGAAGAGATTTACCACAAGTGACGCTTCTCTCGCAGCTTCATTTAAAGTTTGCAAAAATGCTCGCCAAGAAAATGAAAAGTCATACGTAGCTGAGAGGAATCATTATCCGCGTACAAAATTATCGTTTTGAAACCATACCAAAATTTCAAAAGTTCCTCTCTCAAACAATACTATTAGCCGTAAAATATCTAAAATGTCATTAAAAATAAATGAACAAATCACAAATAAAATAAAAATACCATAAATTTGATTACAAAAATAATGAAAGTACTGATATTTACTGCCAAAAATCAGTTCTGGAATTCTGTATATTTATGACGGTAATATATGTGGGAGCATCTTTTGTTTTGGAAAATACTAGTACCGGCGCGATAGTTTCGCTCCGTCTCTTCCCTATCTCAATAACATGTCTTTTATGGAACGATGTTGTCAACATATGGACTGATGGTGCACCATCAATGACAGGAAAGCATAAAGGATTTTTTGCGGCCAGCTTACAGAAAAATGTATCATTGAAAATAACTCACTGCCTTCTGCACAGAGAAGCACGTAGGGAAAAATTGTGATGAGCAGTTCGCTGAAGTTATAAATCAGGTTGTGAAGATGATAAATTACATTAAATCGCGACCTTTGAAGTGAAGACTCTTTTAAAAAATGTTGTGAAATGGATGCAAAATATATCTCATTATTAATTATGTCGTGGTAGAGTACTGAACCGCGTTCTTACACTCAAAGAAGAACTAAAAGTCTTTTTTGAGAAAGAGAAACATGATGCATTTTCCTAGGTTGCTGCAAAATGATAATTGGTGTTTACAGCTGTCTTATCTGTCAGATATATTTAGTAAGCTAATGTATAAATCCTTCAATTTTTTTTGTTCTTTTTTACAGAACCACCACTCACGGGCAATGCCCTTTTTCAAAGAGGGGGCAAAAAAAAAAAAAAAAAAAAAAAAAAAAAAAAATAAATAAATAAAAAAAATTACATAAGAAAAATAGAAATTAAAATAAATATAAAGTAAACCCACCCTGACCCTTGCCTAACGCAATTCTCTCAGGTGGGCGCAGACTGAAAAAACAAAGAAAATATATATATATTATTATTATTACCATACAGGGACGACAAAAACAAAGTTTCTTCAACCAATGAAATGAAAGGTTTCATGAGAAAAGTAGCTTCTTGGAAGTCTGCAATTGAGAAAAGTGAGTGATTTTTCAAATTTTCCATCCCTTTTAAAATTTTCGAAATGTAATGGCGAGGAAAAGCTAAAAGACCTCATTCTTGATCATTTATCAAAATTGCAAAATGCAGTAGATAAGTACTTTCCTTCTCTTTCCGTTAAGAATCTTGAATGGATTGTTTCCCCATTTCACATGGCAGATATTGCTGAAGAACTAGATTTCACAGCTACTGAAGAGACGAATTTAATGATCTCTGCGATGATTCTTTACTGAAAATTAAACTTGAGAAGACTGACTTATCAGCGGCTGATTTTTGGCTTAGCATACAAAAGGAGTATCCTAACCTAGTAGAAAAAGCCACAAGTTTCCTTTTGCCATTTTCAACATCATACTTTTGTGAACAAGCTTTCTCTGCAATGGTCATAATAAAATGCAAACCAAGAAATAGATTGTTGAATCTTCAGGAAAATATGCCTGTTGCGTTATCAAACATCAGACCTAACATACAATATTTGTGCTCCAAGCATCAAGCACAAATTTACCATTAATAGTTATTAATCGATTCTAAACCGCAAATTTTTAACGGTATGTTTATAGATTATTAAATTAAAATCTATTATATATTATTATTATTATTATTATATTATATTATTATTATATTATTATTATTATATTATTATTATTATTAATTATTATTAATTATTATTATTATTATTATTATTATTACCATTTATTTATTATTATTATTATTATTTATTATTATTATTTTATTATTATTATTATTATTATTATTATATTATTATTATTATTATTATTATTATTATTATTATTATTATTATTATTATTATTATTATTATTATTATTATTATTATTATTATTATTATTATTATTATAATAACAAGTGTGCCTCAAAAATTCCACAGCCTTAAATAGGGTGCCGTGAATTACAAAAGGTTGAGAATCACTGCGTTTACTGTTATTCAATCCACTCTTTCTTCGATCTCCCAGCCGGTGAGTCCCAGGACACTCATCACTATACATCCGCTTTACCAACTGACTTCATTCCATCCTTTCCACATGGACCAAACAATCTCAAATGTACTTTCATTCTATTCTCCATTTACGCCTTTCTTCACACCACACATACACACACACACACACCACACCACACACATATATTATATATATATTATATATATATATATATATTAATTATATATATTATATATATAATTTATATAATATATATATATATGGCTTGTAAAAATTCTAACTATCTGATTCAGTGCTGTTCTTAACGTGGTTATGAGCTTAGGAAAAAAAATAAAGAAGAGAAAAAAGATAGGAATTTCAAGGTTTAGATGACGGAGATAAAGTTTGGCCAATCGTATTAAGCAATCCGTAAAATAAGGGTTTTAAATTCATGAACAAATTAATTTTCTGTCTTTTAACATCGCCGCCCTTCAGATCTTCACTTGACCTATGTCACTGCTCAAAATAGACAACAAAGTCTTTCACTACACACATTTCTCTCATCTCTCTCTCTCTCATCTCTCTGCTCTCTCTCTTTATATATATATATTATAAATTATATAATATATATATAGTATATTTATTATATATATATATATATTATATATATATATATATATATATATGGTATATATAATATATAAGATATAATATATATATATATATGTATATATATATATAATTATATATATATTATATATATTATATATATATATATATTATGGTGCATTATGAATGAAACATATAGATGTTTGCAATGCGTAAGTCTAACACCACCATAGGCTGACAGTTCTGGACGAGCCACCATTGACAAAGGCCTAAACTTATGGATAATATTATAAGTAACTTTTCAAAAATTCTTTTACACTTTCTTCTGAATCAGACAATTATGATGGTCACGTGCTTGTGGTTTCGGACTGTTGAAGCTGTAAATGGGTGCGATACCAAAGCGAAAGGCTAGGTGTCGCTGATGAAAAATACAATGTCGTATTGAAAAATAAATTCGAATTAAGATGTGAAAGTTAAATTTTAAATGTTGAAAGTATGAATCAAGAGAAAAGCACATTCCATCTGAAAGGACAGAATGAAGCACAAAAAGAAAGCTATTAAAAGGCAATGGATTAGTTATATCAAAGATTGAAAAGATACTTAGAACCAATGCATAAACGGAAAATTAATCTCAAACACGTTAATTAGGAATGAGGAGGAATAAATTATATTGAAAGCTTAAAACATAGAAAAAGATACACAAAGAATGTATAAGACCAAGGAAGAAGCATGGTGAACCGTCATTGCTTTGAAAATTAAGAATTTGGCGAAGAAATAAAGATAACCTTTAAAAAGAACATATAATGAGAGTAAGAAAGACGGAATAAGTGGATTTGTGAAGGAAAATATTATAAAGAAAAGATGGATTCGAGTTCAAAAACAGGAGTTATTCAAAGAATAGGGCATAAAACCTTAAACACCTTGCTTAAAGTGGATCCAATTATGCTTTGAACAGCAGCAGCAGCAGCAGCAGCAGCTTCCACGATTTTTTGTCCCAGAATATACCAGCGTAATTATTGAAAATCGCTGACCTTACTTTCAAAATAAAATAAATAACAAAAAAAATAAATATTCAGTAATTAAATGTTTATATATATATATATATATATATATATATATATATATATTATATAATATATATATATATATATATATTTATTATATATATATAATATAATATATATATATATATATATATATATATATATTATATATATATAAGTATATATATATATATTATATTATATATATATATATATATATATATTATATAATATATATATATATATATATATATATAATAATACTATATATATATATATATATATTAATATATATATATATAAATAATAATATATTGTATGTATATATATAAATATATATATATATATTATTACTATATGATATTTATTATATATAGTTATATATATATGATATATATATATATTATATATATTATATATATAATATATAATATATATATATATATATGTATTAAATATATATATAATTTATATAATATATAGATATATATATATATGATATTATTATATATATATAATATATGATATATATATTATATTTATATATATATACAATAATGTAATATTATATATATATATATATATGTATGTATGTATTTATATATATATAAATATATATTAATTTAAATAAATATATATATTATATTATATATATACTATAATAAGTCATATAATATATATACCTCTATATAGATATATATTATATATAGATCCTCTAATTAGCTGTCGTTCCGGGTGCCAACTATCAGTTAAACTTTTATATTATTATTAGTTATTATATTTTATATTATTATTATTTGATTATTATTATTATTATTATTACTATATATTATATTATTATTATTATTATTATTATTATTATTATATTATTATTATTATTATTATTATTATTATTATTATTATTATTATATATTATTATATATTTATTATTTATTATTATTATATTATTATTTATTTATATTTATTATATATTATTATTATAGCACGTATGCAAAAAAAATCCCTGCGTTATTGAATTCTACAATATAAACTATGATCCTGTTCTTGTTTGATACACTGGCCATATTAGTATTCAATGGCGCGGAAAGTAAAATTGCTGAGAAATTTGCGGTAGATATTCTGCACCCTATGAATCTTCAACATATATTATAATTTATATTATATATATAATTATATATATATATATGATAATATTATATATAACATATATAATATATATAATATATATATATATAATATAATAAATATATAATATATATGTAATTAATATTTATATATATATTAATATATATATATATATATATATATATGATATATATATATTAATAATAATATTATATATATATATTATATCTTATAATATAATATATATAAATATTATATTATATATATTATGTCGTGTGTGTGTGTGTGTGTGTGTATGTTATGTGTGTGTGAAATAGGGAGGGAGATTTGAGAGCAGATCCCCCTTCCAAAATTTTTGAAGAAATTTTATATATAATATTAAAATTTATTTTTTCTATCAATTAATAGTAAAAATTAAAAAAAAAAATTCCAAATCTACCTAATAATAAATAATCAACCCTTTAGCTTATTATATAATATATATATAATTTATATATTATATATATATAATATTTAGTGTGAGATATATATAATATATAATATATTATATATATATATATATATATATAATTTTAAGTGTGAGAGTTGAATTGCGATTTGTACCTCACATTCCAACAAAGCTGCAAAGAAAGAACAGTACCTGTCATTATGAATTTTAATATATCTAAAAACATAATGAATTTTAGCACTAGAGTAATTTTAAAATAATTCTATTGTAATAATATTTCAAGAATTCTTTTGTTTTCAAAATATCATGTAATGTTACATTAGTAAAATTATCGAAAGTGTTACTTTATTCGTAAATCACCCCGGCTGTCGATTACGCCGAGCAGTTACCCCCACACCCCGATCTGTGAGTCTCGCTCCGATACAGTAGATAAGTTGCCAATTCATAATAATGGAAGCACATTTCTGCGTTAATTATCATTAGCAACACTTTGAGCCCGTAAGGCAACATTTTAATTAGACGTTTTGAATACCTTTATCAGTTCAAACGTAATCAGGAAATATTTTTTAACATTTTTTAAACTATTTTTGTTACCTTCTTATCAATGTAAATTCTTTTACTCATATTCTTAAAAGAACTTTTGAGATCGGGGGATAATATACACACACACACACACACAATATAATATATATATATTAATATATATATATATATAATATAGTTATAGTATAGTATATATATTATAATAATGAGTATGGTGAGTAACTTATAGCTAGATATATATAAGTATAGTATGTATATATATGTAGTAGTTGCGGTGGGCAAACGAGTGCTCTGGTTAGAATCCATTAATCAATTGATGATAATTTATTATTATTAATTATTCATTGATTATTATTATATTATTATTATTATTATTATATTATTGATTATTATTATTAGTATTAGTATTAATTATTATAATATTATTATTATATTATTATTATTATTATTAATTATTATTATTATTATTATTGATATTATTATTGATTAATTGATTATTATTGATTATTATTGATTATTAATTAATTATTATTATTATTATTTATTTATTTATTTATTTTTTTATTATTATTATTATTATTATTATTATTAATTATTATTATTATTATTATTATTATTATTATTATTATTATTATTATTATTATTATTATTATTATTATTATTATTATTATTATTATTATTATTATTATTATTATTATTATTATTATTTTTATTATTTATTATTATTATTATTATTATTATTATTATTATTAAAGGAAAATTCACTCGTGTATTTCACGAATTCTCAATTCTCATAAACCTCAATATCGAAATCATTTAAGAAAATATTTTTATTTTTTCTGCATGTTTATTCAGATGTCTTTTTGTATCTTATTTCGCTTGTAAAAATGACATATGTGTATGTGTGTGTATGTGTGTAGGTGCATGTGTGTGTATGTGTATGTGTTTGTTTGTGCGTGTGTGTGTATGTAGGTGTGTGTGTGTGTTTCTGAAAAATATAGAAAGTTCTGAAAGTTCTCTTTATTAGGGCTAATATAGAAAATATCCATTTTTTCACATTAATTAAGAAACTATATTTCGTTATTTTTAGCAAATTACTTTTTCTTTTAGAGGAGGTCTAGAAAATAACTTTTCTGCACTTCACAGAAACCATATCGATTTTTTATCATATATGTTGGCAGAAATTTATTCTATTATTCGAGTTATAATATTGTTTGGGGAAAACTGTATTTATAAACTTTATATATATGGAATGCTATGGTTTATATGATCTATCATAGATTCATGTTTCAAATGAAATCGAATACCATTTTCTGAAGTTAACTATTAACAACATTTAACTCTTATTAGTTAAAAAAAAAATATTTCAATTTTAACGAATTATCTTTTTCTGTACCTATATCAAACGAAAAATTCATGATAACCTGGAATTTGCAAATTATTTATTGTAAAAAAAAAAAAAAAAAAAAAAATAAAGAGCCTAAACTTTACGTTTTAATTTAATTCACTAAAATCATGTCTGTTTACTGAAACATTTGAAAATTGTGTTACATATCACAATTTTCAACAACACTGACGAAACTTCCAAAGAGGCTTAAACACAGTTTTTTCATTATAAATGTCAAAATGACGTAACCTTTGATTGTGTATTAAATTCAGATATTGTTTTTAATTGAAAGATGAGTAATACAAGTAACTGTTATTAAACATTAATGTATTTATATATTAAAATTTTTTCATTATTTGTAAGTTACCAGAATTAACAGAAAGAAACATTTTAAGTTACAATGGCCGTGTCCCATTCAAGATCTTAAAAGGCTGTTATAGCGTGAATTTCCAAAAAAAAACATTAGGGCAGTGTTCGATTATGGCTATGGAGATTCTCTGTTTTAGACCCAAACCGAAAATGGTCATTGTGTTCTTAAATTTTTAACAAATTTTGAAAAATAAAAAGTAAACTGCAGCTTTTTCTGACCCCTAAATTTGAAAATTTGATATTGATTGAATAAGTAGAAAAAATATTATCCCAAATTTATCACTTTTCAAAAAATCTTGAAAAAAAAATGCGATAATATTTTTCCTACCCATCGTATCAATATCAAATTTCCAGGGAGTATATAGTTTTGGGGAGAGATACACCTTTCTTTAGATAAATTTTTTTTGTGTACCACAAATTTTTCTTTAAAATTTCCCCAAATTTTTTTAAAGTGAAAATTTGCTCCATGCCCAGAGGCAAAATTGTTGTCTATACAAAAAAATAATCTAAATAAAATAATTGTCTCCCCCCCAGAATAGGAAGCAAGAGTGTTCCAGATTTTAACAACACAGGACACAAAATATTGAGCATAACTATTGAGATTGGAGTCAGAGTTTGAAAGAGTTGATGAGATTTTGACGAAAGACGAATCACTCAAGATACCCTCGAAAAAGGACGAATCGAAAAAAAAGTTCAGAAAAACGGTGCAAGATATAAATATTTTACTGGTTAAGGAGATTCACACACATTTTCGACAACTATAAAGAGATTGGAGAAAGTTTGTGAGTTTGGAGGAGTTGATAAGGCCGAAAACATCCTTAAATGAAGAGTAAGTATAGA
>JABUQX010081538.1:55000-65095 GCA_015478945.1 Trachelipus rathkii
TAATATACGTAATATATATATATATATATAATAAATCATTATATATATATATATATTAATATATATATTATCGTATATTATATATATATATATATATGATATATATCATATATATTATATCTATATATTATATATATATATATTATATATATATATATATATAATATATAATATATATATAAATTATATAATATATATATATATATATATATATATATATAATATTATATAATATATATATTATAGTAGTATAATTATAATATATATATAGTATAATATAATATAACTATATATATTATATTCAAATATAAGTATAATATATATATGAACGATTTTTGTCTGGCCCCCCGAAAAAAATTTCTGGATAAGCCCCACGTTGGTTAATATATATATATATATTATTAGTATAAATATAGTATATATATATAGTATATATATATATATAATATATATATATATATATAATATATATAGTATATATATATATACAAATTATATATATATATTAGTATATCTATATATATATATATATATAAGGTATATACTATATATATATATAATATATATATATATACTATATATATAATATATATATATATATAATATATAATTATATATATAAATATATATATATATATATAATAGCTATATATATATATATATATATAATATATATAATATATCATATTATATTATAAATATTATATAATATATATATAATATATATATATATATATAGTACTATGTTCAAGCTGTCATTGAGTGTGACGCGGTGGAACTAGGAGCTGAGGGAAGATGGAGTTTTGGAAAATAGAGGAAGATTCAGAAGAATATGGAAAATCTTGAAGGGTTATATATTGAAGAGAAGATGTAAACATGAGGAGGAAACTACTAAAGTACTTTGGAAATTGAATTTTAATAAGAGAGTACATTTGGGTTTAAAGTTTCAGTAATAAGTAAAAAAATTATATTAATGAATCGGAAATTTCAATTTATTTTTAAGTTTTTATTTTTTAAATTATTATCATTTAAAATCAGAGATGGAGAAGTAAACCATGTTTTTCGACCACATTTCTTTTAATTATTTTGACATAAAATAAAACTTACAAAAAATATAGAGAAACTTGAAACTTTTATATCTACACAAAAGTGGACGCAGCGTTTCGGCGAGTCGTCGAGTCATGGAAGAAAATTATCTTAATTCTTCTTCGCTCGATAACAAAGGGGCTGAAAACCCCCTTCTGTCATTTTTCTTTTTCGTGAATGGTGACGACTAAGCCTGAAAACGTGTCAACAGATCCAACACAAGTTCGCACCCTGCAGCTGCGGGATATGGTGTTTTGGTATAAATAAATATAAAATTATATATATATATTACTTATATTATAATATTATATTATATATATATATAAACTTAAAATATATGAATTGAAAATATATATAGTATATATATATATATTATTATATTTACTATATATATAATATATATAGTTCCAGTTCAGAATTCAGAACCTCAAGATAATAATCTGGGCAGAAGTACCCCCACTTCCAATTTGTATGCAATATTTATATATATATTTGTATATAATAACACTAAGGTGCTTAAAGTTTTAAGTAGTTCTGTTCTTTTATTTCGATGCACCCCCCGCACCCCAACACCCTCTCCTATTTTACAATATGGGGAAAATATTATCTATTTAGTTTAGAAACTCACACGAATATCAAAACATGTATATGAAATGAACCATGGTCACTTTAAATGTATATATTACAATACTGATACAACAATGTACCAAGGCTGAGCTTGGAAAAAAAAATCAAAATTAGTGATATATATACAGTATATAAAAAAAACTGACCCAGAAATGAGTCGCGAAAAAAAAATGGATTGATAGATAGATAGATAGATAGATAGATAGATAGATAGATAGATAGATAGATAGATAGATAGATAGATAGATAGATAGATAGATAGATAGATAGATAGATAGAAAATCAATAAATCTAACTAAAATTAAAGATACAAAACGATAGAAAAATTAGACCGATAGAAGACTAGATTAGATAGATAAATAGATAATAGATAGATAGATAGATAGATAGATAGAAGATAGATAAATTAGAATAGATAGATAGAATAGATAGCATGGATGATGGGTTGGTTAGATTAGATAGAATATGATAGATGGAATAGATGGATGGATAGATCGATAAATAGATAGATAGATAGATAGATAGATAGATAGATAGATAGATAGAAACAATAAAAATCTAATTAAAATTAAAAATAATGAATTTAACCTTAAAAAAAAAAAAAATAGAATGAATTAAATGAAGCAATTCAGTCAGTACATCAATCCTATTTTTTTATTTATGCAATAAATAAAAAAGTCCTTAGTCATCCTCCCTCCCTGTGATTGTTAAGCAATCATTGCTTGTTCAAGTCCTAATAATAATGCAACTTTTTTTTATGTGTACATTCATTTATTTTACTGCTTTGAATTTGTCCGAATTTTTTTTTTTTAATTTAGGTTCGTGATTGCAAAACATTAACCAATTACACTCAAACACACCCACCCAGATACTATATATATATATATATATTATATATATATTATATATATATATATATATATATATATATATATATATATATATATATATATAATATATATATATATATTATATATATATATATATATATATATATATTCATAATATATAATATATATATATAAATATATATAACCCTATATATATATATATATATATATATATATATTATATATAATAATATTATATTATATAATATATGATATATATTATATATATATATATATAATAACATATATATATATATGTATTGATTTCCGTTATTTATTTATTATAATATATATATATATATATAATAAATATATTATATAATATATATATATATATATATATATATATATATATATATAATATATATATATATTATATATATATATATATGTGTGTGTGTGTGTGTGTAGGTGTGTGTATGTGTGTTTGGGAGTAGCCGGATAAATTTTTTTGGTATCTTGTATTTCAAAATAGGGCCTACAAAATACTTTCAATGCCTCAAAAGCTTCCTTCCTATAAAATCTGGAATACAACTACATCTTTGAAAACAAGAAAACTCATCTCAAATCCTTTTAAGTCATTTTTTTTCTTAGTATTTGTCTCTTCTCATAATCTTCCTTGGAAGAACTGCATCGTTATCCTGCTAATCAAACTTCTAAGTCTTCTAAGATAACTACTGCACACCGCCTCAGTTTCTTCTTTCAATATGAGTGTTAGTGTGGATGGTTGCTGTATGGAGTATACCCATTATATATGGGGTCGTTTTCACTAATATTCTCTCACTAATCAATCTTAACTTTCAAATGCGGCTGCGGCAGTAGTAGGAATACCATTTTGCACACATTTTTTTTTACCCCAAATTTTTACTCCAAATTGGAGACCTACCTTGGGGTAAAAAATGATAACCCAATTTTACCTGCCCTTGACCTTTTCTGACCGCCAGGTTGTTTCCTGAGGGTGATTTTACCTGCCCTTGACCTTTTTAGGCCTTGACCTTGACTGACCTTGACCTTTTTTTGGCAACCCTAATTTTCTGGCACCCCAATTTTCTGGCACCCCTAATTTTTTGGCAACCCTAATTTTTAGCACCCTTTCGAAGAAAGGGTGCGCCAGATGGAGGCGAAGCCTCCATCGTACGTATTGCCCCCCCTATTTTACCCCCTCCTAATTTTTTTGGCCGTGGGTCATTTTTTGCCCACGGTAATTTTTGATCTTCCTTTAGGGGCTTAGCCCTTTTTGATGTCGTTACCTTGTTTGACCATGATATTTCGACCAACCCTTTGGTCTTCCATGGGTCAATTTTGGGACTTTACCTTTTTTCGACCAACCCTTTGATCTTCCATGGGTCATTTTTGGCCCACGGTATTTTTTGAGAACCCTAATTTTTTGAGAACCCTAATTTTTTGAGAACCCTAATTTTTTGAGAACCCAAATTTTTTGAGAACCCAAATTTTTTGGCAACCTTAATTTTTTCGGCACCCCTAATTTTTGGTAACCCTTCGAAGAAGGGTTGCGCCAGATGGAGGCGAAGCCTCCATCGTACGTATTACCCCCTATTTTACGCCCCCTATTTTTTTCGACCGTGGGCCATTTTTGCCCACGGTAATTTTTGATCTTCCTTTAGGGGCTTAGCCCTATTTTTTTGATGTCTTAACCTTTTGACCACCTTGCCAGATACCATGGGTCAATTTTGGCCCACGGTAATTTTTGGCTACCCTTTGGTCTTCCATGGGTCAATTTTGGCCCACGGAAATTTTCGAGCAACCCTTTGGGTATTCCATGGGTCAATTTTGACCCACGGTAATTTTTTGGTACTTCCTTTAGGGGCTTAGCCCTATTTTTTTGATGTCTTTACCTTGTTTGACCATGATATTTCGGCTTTTACCTTGCCATATACCGTGGGTCAAATTTGACCCACGGTAATTTTTTGTCCTTCCTTTAGGGACTTAGCCCGTTTTTGATGTCTTTACCTTGTTTGACCATGATATTTAGCCTTTGACCTTACCATATACCATGGGTCAATTTTGACCCACGCTAACTTGAGGGCTTTGATGGTTCCCAATCACCGTAAGAAGTACCTAGGGATGTTCTATTAGTGTTCTATGAGTATTGATGAGTGGCCAGGTGAGTGCGCCAGGTGAGTGCAAGCGAGTGCCGAATGAGTGCCAAGTGCGTGCTCAATGAGTGCCACAGTGAGTGCCACATAGTGCCAAGTGAGTTTCCCACATAGTGCCAACTGAGTGCCCACTTTTTTTCAAGCCTTTACTAGCCTCCCCTAAGCCTAGAATAGCCCTAATATGGGTTTCTACCTAGGTTAAAAGGTATGAGGAATCGATTGGTGTATATTACAATCTGCTAGATGCTTCCTACTAAGAGTTAGTATTTTTATAACACTATAGCATAGACAGAATATATTCTAAAGAGTTACACAGTTGAGACAGTGATCGCAAACGTTTCAGAGTCCGCGGTCACGAGACAGGTCCAACCCATCCGCCGAAAGGCCGCCGCCGCGTGGAGCGCACGCAGCGCGCAAAATCACCGCGTAAGCCGCCGGCCGCGTGCGCCCGCAGGCGCAATATTTCTAGCGTAACCGCCGCCGCGTGCGTCCGCAAACGCAAAATTCCCGCGTGAAACGAAAAATATGATATCAATGAAAACTATTCAAAAATTTCGTTTCAAATATACTACGAGTCATTCATTTTTTTTTAAAATTGTACGAAATTTATTAAAAACATATACTTTACATAACTTTTAACGCAGTAAAGCAGTAAAACAATGAGTGTTATTACCTAACACCTAGGGATTAGTATGCTTTGTTTTACTGCTTTACTCTTTAACTTTCTGCTTACTGCTTTAACTCATGTGTTACTGCCTTTAACTTTCTGCTTTACTGCTTAACTTTCTGCTTTACTGCTTTAACTTTCTGCTTTACTGCTAACTTTCGTATATTAACATACCTTAAAGCAGTAAAGCAGTAAAACAATAGAGTTGTTACCTTACACCTAGGGGGATTAGTATGCTTTGTTTTACTGCTTTACTGTTTAACTCCACTGCTTTACTGCTTTAACTCTCTGCTTTTACTGCTTTAACTCTCTGCTTTACTGCTTTAACTCATAATATTTATTAACATTAGTTTCTTTATATTTTGTTTATACTTTTATATTTTATATTTTTATTTTTGTTTAATACTTTTATTTTTAATTTGTAATGTAAGATTATAAAAACACACAGAGTTTCGGTTATATAAAAACATTTTATTTTAAATAAAATTGCACGAAATTCTTATTAAAAACTTATATTTTACTGATTTACAACTTTATTAAACTCATTATTCATTATCTACTTGAAGGGTATGGTGGAGAATTTACGTTCCGAAGTCCGGCTACATGTCTTGTAGCTGGACCAACAGGTTGTGGTAAAACCCTTTCTATTATTAAATATTTTAAAGGAAATAGAGATTTTTGACAAACCCCTGTAAAAAATAATATGGTGTTATAATGTTTATCAGGAAAATTTTAAAGAATATACATTTTTACTACAATTGTAACGAAATTTTATTAAAACATATACTTTACATAACTTAAAGCAAGTAAAGCAGGTAAACAATAGAGGTGGTTATTACTAACACCTGGGGATTAGTAGCCTTTGTTTTACTGCTTTACTGCTTTAACTTTTCTGCTTTACTGCTTTAACTCATGTTTACTGCTTTAACTTTCTGCTTACTGCGTTTAAACTTTCTGCTTTACTGCTTAAACTTTCTGCTTTACTGCTTTAAACCTCACAATACATTACATATCCTTAAAGCATAAAGAGTAAACAATAGATGGTGTTACCTAACACCTAGGGGGATTAGTATGCTTTTGTTTTTACTGCTTTACTGCTTTTAACTCATTCATGTTTAACTGCTTTAACTCTCACTGCTTAACTGCTTTAACTCTCCTGCTTTACTGCTTTCAACTCATATATTATTTAATTTTGTGGCTTCTTACTTTTTATTTTCTCGCTTCTTTTTTTTAGCAATACTTTTTTATATTTTTATTTCAATGTAAGCAAAAAAATAAAAACAAACAGAGTTTCGGTTATATTATCTATTTATTATCATCAAATTGTAGTTAAATTTTATAAAAACTTATATTTTAACTTGAGGAAAAGTAATAAACTCATTATTCATTATTCACTTGACGGGTATGGATGTGGAGAAATTTACGTTCGGAAGTACGGCTACATGTCTTGTAGCTGGACCAACAGGTTGTGGTAAAACCTTTCTATTAATAAATATTTGAAAGGAAATGGAGATTTTTGAACAAACCCCTGTAAAAATAATATGGTGTTATAATGTTTACCAGGAAAATTTTAAAGTAATATAAAGATGTGATTCAATTTCATGAGGGCATATACGATATTAGATCGCTGGACAATATACAAGGCCACAAAATTATTGTATTAGATGATTTAATGCATAAATTGAATTTGGAAATAGCAGAAGCGTTCACAGTTTATTCTCAACATCTAAATATCTCTGTGTTTTTCATAACGCAGAATATTTTCATAAAAGCAAGCATATGCGAAGTGTTTCTTTAAACACACAGTATTTCATCTTGTTCGTTTGGGAAGAGAAGAGACATGAGTCAAGTTAATGTATTGGCAACTCAATGTTTCCCCTTCAAAGGGAAGAGTTCTTAAAAGTATATAAAGAAGGTTACTTCGATCCCCACGGTTATTTGATGTGAACTTCACCCCAAAACACGCACAGAGTGTTGCTCCGTACCAACATCCTTCCCCTACGAGATAGAAACTGTATACATACCTGAATAATGAGTGCTCTAGTTGCAAAGTATTTACCTCTTATAAAAAAATTTAAAAAGCTGAAAACTTCTGAAAAACGTAAACTAATTAGTGAGGATGAGAAATTCATCCAGTGTGTATGTGAAGTCTGTTTAAATCTTATAAAAGGAAATGTTCCTTTAAACAGGCCTCAGAAGGTAAAGCTACGTCGCTATAGAAACATCATTAAAAAACTCTCCGTCAACATAAAAAATCTGAAAAATAAAAAGAATTTACTACGAGGAGAAGGAGTATTCCTGCCATTACTCTTTTCCGTTATAGCTCCCCTGATAACTAAGTGGTTATCCCCATAATGAAAGAAGGTTGCTGTACTTCCATATAATGGGTATGAGAAAATGAAGTATAATTATACAGCATCTGTACAGAATTCAGTTCCTCAGATTCATCACTCGCAACCTCAAATATGGCCAGTTTATGTCCGCACACTGCGCAAATCCACAATCCGCAGTTTTCCCATCATTCACAAACCCCAATACACGCAATATTACAGGCCCAATGCCATTGACATTAAACCTCTTCACATCAGCAGCAACAGTTGCACCACCAGAAATCCTATATGTGAACGACACATTACTTTCCAGCAGCCCCTCTACCTCCTAAGCTTATAATGATCCTAAACGTTGCACAGATAACCAAATATGAGAAAGAAGTGTACAGGATTTTAAATTCAGACATTAACACCCATGAGAAACGCATCTTATAATCAGGCCGGCATACAAAAATTGATAGATCTTAAAGACTTGCACCTACATCCGTCCCTACGTATCCCGTTAACCGATGATGTAGATATACCTAATGAAGAAAAACTTGAAGTGAAAAATGAAGATAATATTTAAAAATATCCTAGAGGAGAGCTTTCCTATTAGAGTGCGTAAATCAGGGATAGCTTTATATAATATTTTAAAAAGACCAATTAACTTTGAATGAAGCAGGGCAGATCGTAATTAATTGATGATGAAATAGTTAAAGGATCAATATTGTGGATTTGATAGCTGAATCTCTCAACCGTAACCTGGAAGAAAGGGCCCTGTATAAGGATTGGAATGGCAATCAACAAGAACTTCAAGACTCTTAATTTCCCAGAAGTTTAATCTAAATACAACGCGATTAGCAGATTGGATGAATATCCCCATCTACACCAATAAGACCTGATTCAAGTCCCTCAGGCACTTCTTACGCTCAGATAAATTTAAAAACGTGCTTACCAGAGGCCGAACTAAGAAAACACCTTATACTAGGTCTAGTTTGGATAAAGTCGTACTTATGTATTATCATATATTTATTTAGTTTGTAATGGTTTGTATACTAATTAAAAATGTATATTTAAAATCTTTCCTCTTTCTTTTTTCCCTGTGACCTAATACACATTTTGTGACAAATATCTATATATTAATATTACGCTTAACGTGTGGTCAGTGACAAACATGGAGGCAAAGGGGGTAGTTGAAAGTTATTACTTCAATCTGAGGGAGCCAAATAGTTGGGGTTTCAATAGGTTTGGCTTTAAGGTATCCTAATTGAGAGAAAAGAGTTAAAAGCATATTTAGAGGGCAAAGAGGCATTTACTCTACATAAACTTGTAAAAAAAATTTCCTACACGGAAAACCATATCTCCGCAGGTCGATAGCATATGGCAGATATTTATCGGAAATGATTAAATACAGCTCTTATAATAAGGTTTCAATATATACTTTTTTCAATTGAACGTATACTCTAGCATACTTGTGGCTTGAGCACATAAAAAGATAAAAAGATCAGCTACAGTGCCGATGCTGTACTGAAATTAATAGAGGACGGAGCGGAGCAACACCTAAATCCTTTTGGAAGTTCAGGAATGGAAATTCAGGGGCCGAGAGTTTCAGGAGGTGCTCTGGGAGTAAATGGTATAAGCTATTACAATACTTTCCGTAAACAAAGCGGCAATTGTTTGAAAGAGTCCCAATCGTACTATTAAAGAGCGCATGCATAGGTATTTTTCTAAAATGAATACTTTTAAATATATTGATATCTGGACGATCTCGCTTATTCTTATAACAGGTCTTAACCATAGAACTATAAAGTCACTCCTTTAGAGATGTCAAAAACTAGGGACGTAAAATGGCACAGTATGGGTGAAAAAGGAAAACAAATAAAAGAAATTCAGGAATAAAGGTAAACGAATTATGTAAGAGTTTCTCGAACAGACGAAAGGTTTAAAGGATATGAATCCGGGTGGACTACTGAAGTTTTTAAAGTCCACAATATCCAACCATTCAGTCGTGATAAGTTTAAAGTTATATTATCTGGAAGATTTAAATGGTGAAAAAATAAAAGGCGGAATTTTATAAGCAGGAAATACAAAAAGTAAGGTTTAATCCTGTAAACCCATGAATATAAATTGAAAAAAATATTAGCTACGAGAGTAAGGAAAAAATAAGCAGTTAACTTGTGAAATCGGAGGGGATATCCTGCAAGTTTAATACTTATATAAAAGCAAGGGAAGTTAAGAATCATTAATCAGTTGTCATTATAATCAGGAGAGTGTAGATCACTTTTATATAACTCTGCTTCTTCAGCCTCCTTGGATTTACATCCTGATAATAAACTCTCGATTTACAACTGTGACCTAATGAATCCTATACACTTGAAAGAGAGGCATACGGAGAG
>JABUQX010081539.1:2500-7500 GCA_015478945.1 Trachelipus rathkii
ACGGGACGGGGACCCAACTCAAATTCACCCCACCAACCTCTTTTCCCAACCTCCTCCCTTAATGAAAGACTTTACAAAGGATTATATACTTTTTGCACTGTATTGAAATTCAAATTTAGGAAGGTTCTGCTTGAGAAACCAATTTTTCTAGCTTTTCTACAGAAGAGTTATGTTTCTATTTTCCATCATATTTTAGCCCAGCATTGTTTAATACTCTCTAATTTGGAACAAAAATTGGAGGACCGGTCAAGTATTTCCTTGCAAGTTTACTCATGCGTGTGTAAACATTTTACTTAACTTTCCACTAACTGACAGGATCATCATTTGTATCTAGTCGTTTTTTCTTGGTGATATTTTTCAATCATTTGCACTACATCTTTTTGGCAATGCGTGTGTTTCTCTTCATCACTACTGAACTGTAGAAATTCTTCCAGTGACTGTTATTGATTTACTGTAGAAGGTGTTGGTTCTGTCGATTTCGTTTTTTTCCTTTTAATGGGTGGCGAATTAATAGACTGTTCGGATTGAAGTTTTTTCAACTGCAACACAAAGTGACGAATTAACTTGTTCTAATATGTGTTACAAAAAAAATTGCCTATAAATAATGGGGATCCTAAGTTTAGTTTGCCAATAAGTAGAAGGTCATTAAATTTTCACAGAAAAAAAAGCGTTTTTCCAGCTCTAGTTTAATTACATCTTTCATTCTTTTTTAAACCCTCATCATTTTCATTTGAAGATGGGTTCAAAATGCTCCTTAGCGTTGAGATTATGGTATTTGACATCGGAGACAGAAGCTGTAGACGCGCTGATTTTTTTGGTAGTTTCTTAAATGGTTTCAATAGCTTAATGCAATGTGATATGATGTCCTTTTCCACATTAGTAAGAATGTTAACATTGAATGGTGGAATGGTACGAAGCAAGAGGTTCTTTGAGCATTACCATTTTTTTCCATCACATGAAGTGTACTATTCGCAGCGAGTTGGAATGTCTTTGATAACATTAAGATATGGAATATCAAGCGTTTTTGAATTGCCTTCAACTCATTTTCATTTCCAGATTCATTTAAGTATTTTTTTTAATAAAATTCTTTATCAAATCTCGACATAAATATCCCGCGCAACATCCGCAGGGGTAAAGGTGCCCGGGCGGATGCCCCCCCCCGGGCGGATCTTTAAAAATGTGCGGATGCGATGTTACCCTGCGATCACTAATATACTATATATATATATATATATATACTATATATAGTATATATAATATATATATATATATATATATAATATATATATATATATTATATATATATATATATAATATATATATATTATATATATAGTACACGCTCATCATCAAACACCGAAAATATTCCTAAATTCTCATCGTGTATGTACGCATACGCAAAAAAATGGACAAAAACAAAAGAGGAGGCGCTTAGTGACGTCAGAAGAATGCTGAATGGTTAGCCATACATTTGTACTTGTTACTACTAAAGGTATTATAGTTGTTGTGAAAGATTATGTCCAAGTAGAAAGATAAAAAAACTAAAATGAACTGTAAAGGCATAGAAAACAACCATGTTTCTTTAACGCAACTATAGGTACGAAAAAGATTATATGTCTGTTAATTCAAGACTACCCTCCAAGCATCATTTATTTGCTGTCGATTGAGAGGCATCTTTCAAATGATGAGAGGTATTATTTATTAGCCCTAAGAGTGGATAGGAGAGACAGGAACAGATAGCCTAGATCATTGATACAAAATAGAAAAAGTTGGGGAATAGAACAGAATTTCGAGGGGAAACCATTATTAATAGATTTAAACGATAAATAGTATCTATCCATAACAGCAGCCATAGAATAACTGAAACGGGATCAAAACAAGGTTACAAAGAGAATGATAAATACTGAAGGAGTGAAGTCTAGAAATTAAAGCTCTGTGCCCGACTTTATCGAATGCCTTACCATATGTCTAGCACCACGGCTAAAGATTCACCGAAATGTGGAAGAGCAGAGGGAACCAAGAGTCAGAGGGAAAAGAAAGTAGATTACCAGAAGGCATACTGACAATCAGAGATTATATTAAAAGATTTAAGCTGTTTCTAAATCTTTCTGTTATCAAAAAGTTTCGAAACTTTAGAAAGAAACAAGAAGGTTAAAGCGATAGGACGAATGTTAAATGATTGACTGGGGTTTCCCCATTCTTCAGCACATTCTGAATGAATGCACGCCTCTAACAGGAGGGAAAGGTTGAAGTTGATAAGCATTGAGGAAACAGTTTACCATAGTAGGGGGCAAGCTCAGAGGTCCCAAGTTTTGAGGACTACTGAAGGGATACCTCCAGCATTGTCCACCTTCTTACCATTAAGCTTAGAGGGTGCAGGAAAAACATTTTAAATAAGTTGGAGGGAGGCGAAGGCGGAGAAGAGGAAAAGCTCTGGAGTTGTCTAGAGTGGAACTAAAGGGAAAAATCTGAGCAAACATTTCAGCTTTAGCAGAAGCTAAGACAGCAGAATAAAAGTAAGAGATACCAGAGAAGGTAGAGAAAAAGAGTGGTTGGAAATGACATTATAAAACTTCAAAATGTCAGAAAGTGTGAAATAGAGGAGCCAGAAAGAGTGTGAAATAGAGGAGCCAGAAAGAGTGTGAGATAGAGGAGCCAGAAAGAGTGTGAAATAGAGGAGCCAGAAAGAGTGTGAGATAGAGGAGCCAGAAAGAGTGTGAGATAGAGGAGCTAGAAAATTGTTGCACTTTCTATGAAGAAATGTTTTTAGGCTCTCGAAGAGCTGATTTTTTTCCTCAATCCGGGATGAAATGTGTAAGAGTTTCTGCATTCGAACACAACGATAATATAATTTCTGATAAAACAAGACTATCAGTTTTAGTTCAAGGGAGACAGCATGTGTGTTTGTATGTGTGTGTGAAGGTATACTCAACACGCACACAAGCACTACGCACATGCACTGACACACACAAATATATGTATATTATATATATATATATATATCTATATATATATATTATATATATATATATAATATATTATATATATTATATATATTATATATTTATTATATATATATATATAATATATATATATATATATATATATATATAATATAAGGGAAAGATGTTTTCATCAACAGCAAAAAATTTCTTATACTTATTATCTCATATCTCAAAAACTACAATAGCTACAGGGAAAGGAATACATTGCTGGAATGCTGGTCCAATTTTAGTCCGGAAAATGTAAAAAAAAAACAAAAAAAAAAAAAAAAAAAAAAAAAAAAAAAAAAAAAAAAATCTCAAAAACTACAATATTTAATTTTGCTTTTTTTTTTTTTACTAAAGAATACCCAAGCGTATACCGAACGTGTTGTCAGGATTCGTGGGCGCTCGGCCTTCCGGGGAACTACGGGGTAGAGACTAATTCCCCCTACCGGGAGGGTTCGGACCCCGTCTTGGTATTGGGTGCGCGGGGGTTCCTACCGCCCTCCCTACGGGGTATGGAAAACGTCCCCCCTGTGTTCCGTCGGCTTCGAGCCCTACATTGCGTGTATACCTTTAACAAATAATATATTATTATATATATATAAATATATATATATAAAATAAAAAAAAGATATAACATATATATTAAAATAAAATATATATTTAATTTATGTCCCCGCTTCTAAAAAAAAAAAAAAAATTATAATTTATTTATTTATTTATTTTTTTTTTTTTTTTTACAGTTTTCTAACTAAAATTTTACAACAATTTAAAAAGTATTCCTTATCGCTTTAGCTATTGTAGTTTTTGATTTTTTTTTTTTTTTTTTTTTTTTTTTTTTTTTTTTTTTTTTTTTTTACATTTTACGCCTAAATTGGACCAGCATTCCAAAAATGTATTCCTTTTCAGGTAGCATTGTAAGTTTTTTGAGATATCTGATTTTAAAAATTAATATTTTGCTGTAAAAATACATATAAGCCATATATATATATATATATATATATATCTATATATTATAATATATATATTATATAATATATACTTATATATATATATTATTATATATTATATATATATATATATATTATATATATATATTAATATATATAATTATATAATATATTATATTTTATTAATATATAATATATATATTATATATATATATATATATATATTATATATATATATATATAATATAATATATATATATATATATATAACATTGTGTATACTGTTTTTATCATATGCATTGGGAACAAAGACGACAATTTAAATGAAATTAATAAATAACGGTTAAAAAAATTAATTAAATAATAATTATAATTCCTATTAAAAGAAAAATAAACATTAATTTCGCAACAATTATATATATATATATATTATAATATATATATATATATTATATATATATATATATTGTATATTATAATTATTTATATTATATAATAATATATATATTATATTATATATATACTGGGTATTATATATATATATCACCTACTATATATATATATATATATTATAATATATATTAATATAATAATTTATATATTTATATATATATTATATTATATATTAATATATATATATATATTATATTTTAATATATATATAGTATATATAATATCTATATATTATATATATATATATATATTATTATAATATATATTTAAATATATATATATATATATATATTATATATATATCCAGTGATAGGGACGGTTAATCGTCATCGGCAAAATCGCCATATATTTTCTCACATCGTCATCGTCAATTTTCCGGCCGATTAAGATGGGAAATATTAACAGAAATGGAGAAAGATAATGTTTCTGCATCATAATTTATTAAGAGCTCTAAATTTAAAGTAATAGAATTTTGTATGTCTGTCATAGTTCTCGCATATTAAATTCTTAAATAATGTTTGAAGATACTTGCGTATCAGTATATTTACAATTACATAAATATTAAGTTAAAACATAAGGAGCATGAAATGATTATTATATTAATAAATTT
>JABUQX010081539.1:17500-20000 GCA_015478945.1 Trachelipus rathkii
TCATAATTAAACTTTACATAGGAATTTTGCCGCTTTGTCGTCCCACATTCTTTTGGAGGTCATAAAATGACTTTGATACGAAAGCCTAACAGATGCTAAATCAGCAACTTGTGGGAAAAAGAAGGCATCTGTGGCATTTTTCTTTCTCATGTATGATATTTCGTAGTCGCCCTCCATGTACATGGACTTTGTTATTTTTCCTACAAAATACTTTTTTGGTATGGTATTGAATTCAACTAGAACAAAATCATTCACCACAGGGTTCCTAGACAGAGGTGAAAATATCGTGGCACTTTCGGGTTCAGTTACATCATCGTAAAGGCTATTGTCTGAAGAATGATCTGAAAGAACAGGATGACTTTCGTCACTGGATGAAGATGTATCATTATTGTATACAAGCTTTTTTGGTTTTACTCTGTTTGTATTCCTATTCATTATTTTTTGTTCGGAGAGCATGAATTTTTCTGGTGTATCTGTGATAATCAAGCTTCGTCCTTTTTTCCTTCCTCTTTGACTGTTTTTCCTTGGATTTGCTTTTGGGTATCCAAATATATCTTGAGGTTTAAGAAATGATCCTGAACTATTTGCAGTTTCTTCGTTCATCGAATTTTCTTCTACAATAAGAAGAATATCAGGATTTAAGCGATCAGTTACTGAACTAGGAGCAAAATCACACTCCTGAAAAATATTTTCATCAAAGGGAAATATACCTGTACTTTTAAAACCTGATACGTAAAATGTTGGTGGGTGTCATTGCCTTTTGAAATGCAGTATTAACTAAAGGTGCAATGTCATAAATAGTCAAAAGTACACCTGGTTTTTGAGAAAGACGAGAAGCCATTGCAGAGGAGTAATAACTTTTAAATGGTCCATATACTGATTTGTCAAGAGGTTGAAGTTTATGACTGCAGTAAGGATGAAGTCAGAATAGTAACACCATGACTTTTAGCAAGGTCTAATACTGGAATAGAGAGGCGTTATTCATGATTATCTAATATTAGCAGAGCTGGGATTTCAGTTGAAGCATTAGAATGTTTTATGAAATGTTTCATAACTTCTAAGAAAAGCTCACTTGTCATCCATCCTGATGGATATATATATATATATATTATATATCTATTATATATTTTTTTTATATATATATAAAAACTATATATTTATAGATATATATATATATATATATATATATATATATATATATATATATATATATATATATATATATATATAATATATATATATATATAATATTATATATAATAATATATATATATATATATATATCTATATTATATATTAATATATATATATATATTATATATAATATTATAATATATATTATATATATATTATCTATATCAGTACTTGCCTTATTTAAAATAAGGCAAAAAAACCGTGGAGTAAGCCTATACCTTTAATAAAAAAAATGTTGTTGAACTACTTGATTATATAGCTAATTATTCTAATTTAGATATTAAATGTTTAAACTACTTTTATTTGTAAATTTTTGTTAAGTTAATAAAGAATATATTAATTATAAGGTTGTTACATATGAAATTATATGGGGCACAGTGGGACGCGTCCCACTCTACCCCATTTTAAATGTCCCACTGTGACCCAAACTATGGCTTCAAGTAAAACCAACATAATTCAAATTTTTAAAAAGCCTACAAAGAAATAAAGTACATAAATAATAAAAATGCTATGTATATTAGATTTGTATTTGGCGAAAAGCATTTTGAATTTAAAAGCAAATCAAGAGGAACAAACGGAGAAAAGGCTAAAAATTTTACTTTTGTTACCTCAAAACAATTAATATCAAATAGCAAGGAACTGAAATGAGAACATCTCCTCCCTTCGACTTTAGGATGGACACTGAGTCATAATCTTCTTATGACACAGTGGCAAGATACACAGTTGCAACTTTTTCGAGGAAATACTCAACTGTCCCCTGTCGCATGTCCCACTGTACTCTCCCCTATATATATATATATATATTTATATATTATATTTTTATAATATATATATATATATATATTATATATATATATATATATTTATATATTATATATAATATATTATATATATATATATATATACATATATATATTTAAGTATATATATTATATTTACTATACTATATATATATATATATTAATATATATATAGTATATATATATATATATATATATATTCTTATATATATATTCATCATCATCATCGTTTATCGTCATGCACTTCTTTCCCCAGACTGAGGGTAAGGTGCGTCACATGCATTGGAAAAGAAAAGTAATAGCAGAGCCATAATGCAGTCGAAGAAGCCCAATTAACGCCCTTTATACCCTTAAGTGAGAACTCGTCGAAGTAGAAAAACCAACCTAAGGCTTCACGGGACTGCGACTGGCCCTAACTAGGCATCTCGTTAATGTAGGGTTCATCCTTTGGCCCAGGTAGGCCACAACCACACCCCACAACCCCCCATATGCACCTTTCTTCTCGT
>JABUQX010081539.1:25000-30058 GCA_015478945.1 Trachelipus rathkii
ACGCGTAGTCTAGTTACCTTTCTTGTGGCTTTTCCATAAATTTTCATAATAGATGTCATCCTTGCAACTTTTTTTTTTTTAATGTCCTTGATGTAATAACGAAATCCTCCTCTCCTATGGGGTACTATAAACCCCAGTCTATTATGTTAAATGATGCAAGATTTTGGTTGTAAACTCTCTTTTTTTGTGAGGGGGGTAGGTAAAACTATTTAGGTCAGTAAGATGCGCAAAAGATCCTTGTCCCTAGTAGTAAAAAGAGGTTGATCAGCAACCAAAGACGCCAGCCAGGTTACAAAAACACCAACCCGGGCACCTGCTATTGAAAACTTCCAAAATTATTTTTTTTAAAAACTTCAAACAATATCTCCTTCAACTTCTTTAAAAAGAACACAATAACCGTACGAAATATTTTTACAGTAACATTTTTTTTCTTCTTTTTAATTACACATTATACAGAGAAAAAAAATTTCGTAGTTTCCAAATCAACCTAAAATTTAAAAAACGGAAAAAAAATATTGGTGATCGCTCTCTCTCTTGGCGTAGAAACTACTGACCAATACCGTTACAAAACGTATATATATTTTTTTTAGTAATATTCAAATTTGGTCAAGACTATCGATATAATTTCACAACTAATTCGTTACTTTCAAACACCTTTACATTTTTTCCAATCGTAAATAAGTTAAGCAAGAAAATACGCTCATTCACAATAACAAAAAATAAAAATAGCGAGAACACGGTTCTAAACAACCTTCCAGCACGAGGTCCAAATGGAAACTGAGGCGTGAGTGAGGTCCAAGAAATTGGAACCATCAACCTAAAACTCTCTCTCTCTCTCTCTCTCTCTCTTTTGAGAGAGAGAGAAGAGAAGAGAAGAGAAGAGAAGAGGAGAGAAGAAGAGAGAGAGAGAGAGAGAGAAGAGAGGAGAAGAGGAGAGGGAGAGGGGAAGGGAGGAGAGAGAAGAGGGAAAGAAAGAGTACACAGATAGATATAAGGAGAAAGAGAATTTATAATATGCAAGGAGAAAGATATGAGCTGTCGTGATAGCTAAAGAAGAAAGAGAAGAGAAGAGAAGAAGAGAAGAGAAGAGAAGAAGAGAAGAAGAAGAAGAGAGAAGAAGAAGAAGAGAAGAAGAGAAGAGAAGAGAAGAGAAGAAGAATAAGAAGAAGAAGAGAAAGAGAAGAGAAGAATTTTTTTGAGAGAGAGAGAGAGAGAGAGAGAGAGAGAGAGAGAGAGAGAGAGAGAGAGAGAGAGAGAGAGAAAGAGAGAAGAAGAGAAAAGAAGAGAGAGAGAGAGAGAGAGAGAGAGAGAGAGAGAGAGAGAGAGAGAGAGAGAGAGAGAGAACATACAAATAAAACCAGTTGTGCTGAACGACCTCACCAAAAAAAAAAAAATACAAATAAAAGACCTTTATATTTACATTTATAAGATTATTTAAAGAAAAAAAAATAGTCGCTTTTAAAAAATAAATTCTTTTAATGACGTCACACTCCCCCCTATTCAAACACCCCCACTTCTTATAACCCTTTCAACACCCCCTAATAAAAAATTATCAAATTATAACCTAGGAATAAGAGAAGTCGGTCCTAATTCACTTCTCTTTCCAATTAATACCGTAGACAACTTCCGATAAGTCAATTAAAAAATTAAAATCATTACGTAATGAATCATTGAATCGTTTTAAAAAAATAAATAAGTCCGAAATTGAACGACCCAAGAAACATGACCTTAATAATAATAATAATAATAATAATAATAATAATAATAATAATAATAATAATAATAATAAAAATAATATAATAATAATATATACTTTAGCTTAGCACTCTCTTAGAATCACTTTACTATATAATAATAATAATAATAATATAATAATAATAATAATAATAATAATAATAATAATAATAATAAATAATAATAATAATAACAATAACAATAATAATAATAATAATAATAATAATAATAATAATAATAATAATAATAATAATAATAATAATAATATATAAATAATATAATAATAATAATAATAATAATAATAATAATAATAATAATAATAATAATAATGATAATAAGTTTGACGGAGATTTCAATTCGGCATCATTACTAATCCAATTTCGATTTTTTCAATTATTACTTCCTTAACTAATATATATATATATATATCATAAATATATATATATATATATATATATATATATATATATATATATATATATATATATATATATATATATATATATATATATATATATATATATATATATATATATATATATATATATATATATATATATATATATACACAATAACGGTAGAGCGACAGAGCTGCATGGAACAGGTTGGTTCAGTTGTTCGGATCCAAGGTAGGAATTACCTAGATAGTTTTGATCTAAATTGGGCACTGCCCGTGGTGTAATTTACAAAAATATATATATATATATATATATATATATATATATATATATATACACACAACCTATATATATATATATATATATATATATAAGCTTTCTTTTCAACTTGTGTCATTTTCTTCCACTACTTTTCTGTTTCCGGTGCATGTTACGCACCTTACCCCCAGTCTTGGGGAAAAAAGGTAGTTGATGATGATGATGATGATGATGATGAACTGATGATGATGACGATTATAATATATATATATATATATATATATATATATATATATATATATATATATATATATATATATATATATATATATATATATATACTGCTATTTACTATATATTTGTACACTATATATATATGAACTCTAGCATATTCGTAATTAATCCGTTCCTGAGAGGACGAATATCAATCGAATTTTTCCAATAGGAATTACCTATAAATGGTTTAATCCTTTTCTAGCACGAATTGTGCCTATCTATTCTTTAAGGGGATGGTAGGGGTACTTAACTTTTGAAGGTAGTAATCATCAAATTTATGATTTGTAGGTTTTCACACTCCCTAATGCAGAATTGATTGCTCTTTCGAATGGTTTCTTTATTTTGAAAAACTAAAGAATATTTTATTTATAAAATACAGGGGGGGGGGACACTTGTTCAAATGAAAAATCGTAATAACCTTTTTATTATTCACCCGATCAAAATGAAACTTTTTGGAGCATGTATAATTGGGGAAGATAAACATTTTTTGTTTAGATAAATTTTTAGTATGCAGAACGGATTTGCCGCCGGGCATGGGGGAAAATTTCAATTTTTCCCCATAAGCAGTGGCAAACCCTTTGAGTTTACAAACAATTTATCTAAACAAAAAAATGTGAATCTTGCCCAGTTATATATATGATCTGAAAATTTCGTATTGATCGGATAAATAATAAAAAAAAATTATCGTGATTTTTCCTTTTTGAGTTGCCAAAGAAAATAAAAGTTTTTTATAATTGATGGCATGTAACTTTTTAATATTTATTTGATTACAATGAGACTTTCACAGCTTCTGCAACTCTATAAGTCACACATATTTTATTTAGATTAATATTTTTTATATCCAACGGTTTTGCTATTGATCTTTAGAAAACTTTTGAAAACTTTGAAATGCTTTCCATGAAATGCGGCAAATCTGTTCGGCATACAAAAACTTTGTCTAAACGAAACACGTGTACCTTCCCCAATTATATAGGCCCTGAAAATTTCAAACTAATTGTTGGAATAATAAAGTTTTCGTGGTTTTTCATTTTTGAGTTGCCAAATTTTTTTTTAATGATTGGTGGCATGCAACGTTTTAATTATTCATCTGATTATAATTAGATTTTTACAGCTTATAAATCTCGATGAGGTACACATGTTTCGTATGCTTAACGGTTTTGTCGCTGGTCACGGGAAAACGTTTGAAAATTTTAAAGTTTTCCCATGAGCAGCGGTAAAACCGTTCCAATACCTAAATAAATTTTTAGCAAAAAATGTGTATCTTTTCCAATTATACATGGTCTGAAAATTTTGTAATTAATCGGAGAAAAAATAAAAAAATATCGAAATTTTTTCTTCAGTTGAAAAAAAAAAATTAAATAAAATTGGTTGCATATAACTTTATTATTATTCATCTGATTAGAATGAAAATTTCAAAGCTTGTATAATTCTGAAAGATACATTTTATTAATTATATAAATATTTCATTTATGCCGCTTCTCACGGTTCAACTTCTTAGCTCTTTCACTGATGAATATTTTGGTTTACATTGAGCAGCTATTTTGGGGTATAGCAAAAAATCCGCTCGGTATTTTTAGTTTTTCTTTAAGTTTTCGATTTTATATACGTTGAACTGTTTTTGATGTATGATTCATTGAAATAAAATAACTTTTGGTAAGTTTCGGTTAACCTTTTAATTTTAAGCGGGGAAAAAAGTCAAGATTTGCAACAAAAAATAAAAAATAAAAAAAAATTATAAAGCGCTGCTATGTTTGATATATTTTATAAACCAACTGCTTATTGCAAGTATTTCAGTGAAATCCGTTTTTAAAAAATCTTTTGTACTTCAGCAGAAATTCGTTTTTAAAAATTCTTGATTAAAATGCTGATTCATAACATTTAGGAGGAAATAATTCAAAATGTAGTCGACACTTTTCAGTGCTCGAAATAAAAGTTGTAGAGCTAGCTTTCCTCTTTCGAATGGTGGATCCTTTATCCCAATAAAATTCTAAAAATATTTTACGCAGACCGTCCCCTTAAAAAAAAAAAAAAAAAATTGGATCTCTGAAATCATTACAAATACATTTCTCATCGCTTTTTTTTCGTTTGTTATGGTCACTGCACTTTTTACGAACAAATGGTAACTTACAGTATTGTATTTATTAAAAAATGAACTGAAAAAACTCGTAAATATTAAAAAATAAAGTATTAAACAAGAGTTAAGGCGCGCACTTTCAATCACCGCTCGAGACCGAACCAACTGACGATCATCTGACTCGACAACCACGTCGGAGGAGGGACGAATATTGACTTTTCGAGCGAATATCAAACAAAAATTTCAACGAAAAAAACAGGAATTTCAAAAAAGATAAATATTGGTGTTCCACTGTATATATATATATATATATATATA
>JABUQX010081540.1:0-2500 GCA_015478945.1 Trachelipus rathkii
GGGAGAGAGAGGAGAGAGAGAGACGAGAGAGACGAGAAGAGAGAGACGAGAGCAAGAAGATATAAAGAGACTGAGGAGTGAGGGGAGATACGATGATGATGAGAGGAGAGAGAGACGAAGAGAGAGAGAGAGAGAGACGAGAGAGAGAGAGAGAGAGAGAGAGAGAGAGAGAGAGAGAGAGAGAGGAAATAAATCTGTTGTATGGCCTAGTAAGACCATACAGGAAGGATAAAAAGAAGTTAAATAAAACATAACAAATGCGCAGGGAAAGTCGATAGGAAGCGAGGAAAATAAATGAGAGCATGAACTGGATATTTTGAGTGTTTTGTTTGAACGTGGAGAGGGAGGATGGAGTACTGGAGGAGAAGGGAGGGATGTTTGCGGATGGAGGAGATGGAGGGAGATGAGGAGTTTACCGAGCAAAAGTTTGAAGAGGTTGTTGCGAGGATGAAAACGGGAATGCGCCTAGTGAGGATGGTGTGGGTATAGATATATCTGGTGAAGGATGCGGGAGCTCAAACAAAGAGGTATATGCTAAAGCTAGCTGAATAGCGTGCTGGAGGAGTGGAGATGCAGAAGAGTGGGCGAGAGCAAAAGCGTGCAAATATATAACGGGGAAAAAAGGTGATCGTGCTGCATTGTGAAAAATTATTTAGGGGACATATCCCTAATAAATCACATAGTAAAGATATATGAAAGAATGTTGGAGATAAGACTGAGAGGGAAGATAGAAGCAAAGTTGGGAGAAGAGCAGTACTGGTTCAGAAAGAATAGGGGAACAACGGGTCTGGTCTTTAGTTTAAGATAGATTGTAGAGAAGACATGGGAATTCAATGTTGGGGTGAGCGTAGCCTTCGTGAATTTGCAAAAAGCCTTTGATTCAGTGCCTAGATATAGGTTATGGGAATGTCTAGAGGAAGAATATGGAGTTCGGAGAGAACTGATTAAAGCCAATTATGGAGCTTTACGAAGGTGTGTTGTAAGTGGTTAAGTGAAGACGGGACATAAAATGAAAGTGGCTTGGCAAGTTGAGAAACGGTGGTGAAGCAGCGGATGCTGTGCTATCGCTCTGTTCTTCATATACATATTAGATAAGTTATAGGTTTATATTTTAAAAGCAGGATGGATATAACGATGAAAATCTTGGTATTTTGCATACGCCGACGATATAGTTTTCGTGGAGCGCTGAAAGGAGGGAGGACATCGCATGAAGGACGGAACGGTGAATTATGTGTTGTCGAGAAGAGGCCTGGAAAAGATGAATAAGGCAGAAAGACGGTGTTTATGGAGAATTAAAAGAGAGAGCGAATATAAGAAAAAAGTTAAATATCCAGAGTTAGATGGCAGCAACATAAAGAGGTAGAAAGTTTTAATATATAGAAGTCTTGTTCGAAAATATCTGGGAGGAGTATGGAAGATTATCGCCGGACAAGGATAGGAAAACCTACGGAAGAAATGTGAACGTTTTTCTCATCCTTTACTGAAGAATCAGAATGTGAATGCCTTGCAGCTGCGTGAAGCTCCTTTTTGATAATGTTTTGACTCCCATATTGATGTATGATGCGGAGAGTCGGACGACCAACACAACCACAAGAAGCAGAATACAGCAGCGGAGATGAGACCTTTTGAGGGTAGTGCTGGGAAAGAGCAGAAATGAACATATCCAAGAGAGAGCAGGGGTATGTGCGATGAGAAATAAGATAGAACAGGCGCAACTTTGGTGGGGACATCTGGAGAGGATTGAGGTGCGAGAGAGTGCGCCGAAGAGGTCTTGGAGTGGAGGCTGGGGGAGGCAGGAAACCGAGGGGGAGGCCGAGAAGAAGGTGGAGAGACGAAGTAGAAGAGGTACTGGAGAGACAACTTCCCGACCATCCTGGAATTGAGAAGAGGTGGAGACTTCAAAGATAGAGAATATGAAGACGAGACTACACACACTGACAGGCAGATAAATGCCTTCCTGGGAGCTGAAGTAAGAAATAAGTTGTTGTTATTATTATTATTATTATTATTATTATTATTATTATTATTATTATTATTATTATTATTATTATTATTATTATTATTATTATTATTATTATTATTATTATTATTATTATTATTATTATTATTATTATTATTATTATTATTATTATTATTCTTGAGTAACCAGAGAGGGCCAACGCGAAGCAAAAATGCAAATCAACATATCAATATATATTGTTCACCACATCAACAACAGCAGTCAGTGAGTGCGAAACCAAAGCCTCCGGGGAAGAAACCAGAACCTAAGGTAATAGTTGCAGTATATATTTCTTAGATATTTACTTATTCTATACCGTCTTATATCATATATACTCTTGTGCATTGTTTAAATTTAAATGTTAAATATTTTCTTGCAATTCTTCGTTTGTGGCATTGTGTAGTTTGGTACTCAATTTTCCCTATAACTGATTTCACTTATTTTAAAATAAGGGTGTTAATAATAAATTTTTACAATACATTAAATAAAACATGACAAACA